>JAEQML010082809.1:0-10687 GCA_016904865.1 Pissodes strobi | reverse complement strand
CAAACATTATTTAATAAAGTAGAATAAAACAGGGGTGTATAATATCAATAACTCAGAAACAAAAAAAAAATGAATAGTGTGTTTTAATAGACATGCAAAAAATCAATGAATAATCATCTTCAGAAGTTTGTCACATACCTTTTGAAATACTTGTCTCTCCTTCAATCTCGATATATATATTTTCAAGATAATTAGTTATTTCTAACATATGAATCACTATCAAACTTATTGGTTAATCCAGTCATTGCCATTCCACCAATCTCCTTTAGTTGCATGTCTATATCTGTGATTTCAACTGGCGTAAATTTTCCACCACCTGTCTTGAAGGTATGGCATTTTTCTTCAGCAAACTTCTTTTTTGAATCCGTTCTTAAATTTTTGTATTTTTCTCTCAACGTTTTTGTAGATCTGCTTACGTCTGTTAATTCTTGCATCTCCTTAGAAATACTTTCCCATGCTTTGTTTTTTTCCCTCCATGTTACGGCGTCGCTCTTTTTACATTCTAGTATCAGTTTATATTTTTTCACTAGCTGAATAAGGATTTCGACGTCTGCCGAACTGAAATTTGGGCCTCTTTTAGACTCGGCATTCCTTTTTGCTGACATTTTAACACGCTACAAACCACTGGATAGGCGTTTAAGTATGAATTAGCTTAAAATATTTATATACAGCCTGCTTTTAGTGTCTTTGTAATGCTGAAAATCAACAAATCAGCAGGATTCAAGACTTACACGAAAACCCATATATATAACGTATATGCGAAAACCGCTAATTTTTTTGGGTTAGTTTCATCAATTTCTTCTTTATTTAATATGGCGATTGCTTCGGCTGATAAAGCCAATGAACAAAATAAGGAGAATCTGTAACTTTAGCATCAATTGAAGACATAAGTGGATAAAGGTGTCATGTCACATTTTTTCTAAAATCGACTTTTTCAACTTTTTGAACTTCCTTGGTATAGATTTATCCTTCATTAAACCCTAAATACATTTTTCTCAATATTTAAAGATTTATTTTATGGATAAAGGTGTTAAGTCACACGAACATGTAGCATGCCGTAGTAGATAAAGGTGTCATGTCACAGTTTTGTTACATGACACCTTTATCAACTAAGTAATTCAAAAGTCTATTCAACTGTCAAGTGTCATGTCTCGCATTTGAGGTTATGTTTTATCGCGAGGAACTAAAACTAAAATACGTTTGTGGCAATAATGGCTGGATTTAGAGGCAATAAAATCTTAAAAATGGTGCTAGAAATTGACTCTAATCAAGGTAAGCTTAACAAAACTAGTTTCCTCATTTATACCCTGTAATGTATCTAATTATTTTTGTAGAGGCTGTATGCAGCAGTAATTTTGAAAGTAAAGATGTAGTTAAACCGGTTGAAAACCCTTTAGATATGAGACATTTACCAAGAACACAAATGCACATTACAAAACGTAAGTAGTTTTTTTTTCAAATTTCAATATTATGTATAAAGATGATTGGCCTCCAAAATATTACTCCGTTTGCCAAGCTCCACGGAATTTTATTAAGAATATAGTAAACGAACTATACTTCAATTATGTATTGTAGAGGCAGTGTCCTGCAGTAATCTCGAAGGTCAAGATGTAATAGAAGTTGAATCGGATGAGAAATATAAAGATATGGAGGAGCAACCAAGTACAAGTAGGACACTAAGAAGGCGCATTTCAAAAAGTAAGCAATGAGATAATTTAGATACAACCTGAATTTGAATATAATATACGTTTTGTTCTAGGGTTTAAGGAAATAAGCGATGAAGAGAGCATTACATCAGGTAGTGAATATTGTCCTAGCCACGATGACGATTCAGATTATTCAGAGCCTGAGCCAGAGAATGAGGAGCAAGCAACCTACAACGAACAACGTATTAAGAAGGTTAAACGTAAAGTTTTCATCGATAATGAGACTCTACAAGGAAATAGCATGGAAGATAATGATAATAATAACCAACTAGAGAGCAGTAAGAACACAGAAAGTCTACATGACGATAACGGGACAGAAAAGAGGAAGAGTAACAAAAGTGGAATAAATGTTCATGTCACAGCTGATGGAATCCAACCAAGCATTAAGAAAGGGAAAAATTTCGAATTATTACCGAAGATATCAAAAAAAAGAATGCGCAATCCTGATACTTGGAAACGAAAAAAAGCGGCAATATTGAGAGGAAAGGGCGAAGAGTACGTTTCACAAAACGGAAAAGTTATGCAGAAAAAAGTAATAAAGGAAGGAGTCCTCTGCAAAGAAAACTGTCGCATGAAATGCAGTGAAAAATTTAGTGCTGAAGATAGAGAAGTAATTTTAAGCAAGTTTTATGGATTGGATGTAAATGCTAAAAATGCTCTAGTATTTAAAAGCATTCAAATTTTACCAGTTTCTCGCCATCGATCGACCAGGATATCATCAAAAAAATACACCTTCAAATATTCAGTAACATATAAGAAACAACTTATTCGAGTGTGTAGGGACTCATTTTGCAACTTATATGGAATTGGCAGAAAAAGAGTAGAAATAACACAAAATTTACTAAAAAATGGTTATCCGATCCCATCACCAGATAAGCGAGGACGTCATACAAATCGTCCTAGGAAGATAGATGACGATGTAGTACAAAATATTGTGAATCACATTAATCAGTTTCCTGCTGAAGAATCCCATTACTCTAGGAATAAGAACCATAACAGAAAATACCTCTCTCCTTTACTCAATATCACTCGACTACACCAGCTTTATATTGAACAATGTAAAGGAGAAAAAATGGATGACAAATATATGGTCAAGGTTTCATTCTACAGACACATTTTTGAAACCAAATTTAATTTGTCCTTCGGGCTCCCAAAAAGTGACACTTGTAGTGTGTGTGATGCTGGAGAAAAATCGCAAGAACACAAAGAAAACTATGAGTTTGCTTTTAAGGCACAAAAATTAGACCGAACAACTCCTGCCATTGACCAAAAATCGTGCTACATTACTATGGATCTTCAACAAACCATGCCGTTGCCGAAGATATCTACATCGAAAGCGTTTTATTTGCGACAAATGTGGCTGTATAATTTTGGCATTCATTGCATTACCTATTCTGGACATAGGTCCTTTTTTTTTACTTGGACTGAAGATTTTGCAAATAGGGGAAGTAATGAAATTGGTAGTTGTTTGCTGCGATTTTGTAAGATGCTTAAAGAGGAACATCCTGAAATTGAGCACTTGATAATCTGGTCTGATTCATGCGCTGGCCAGAACAAGAACTTTTTTATATTGTGCCTCTACCAGTATCTCATACTCAAAAATTTTTTTAAAGTAATAGATCATAAATTCCCCGAAGTTGGCCACAGTTATTTGGATTCTGATCGTGATTTTGGAAGGATTGAAAAAGTACTGCGAAAACATCAGACAATTTTAATTCCGGACCAATATCGAGAAATCATTAGATCTGCGAGTACAAAGAACAGTTTATGCTTCGATATGAAAAACTTCTTTTATAACTTGGAAGAGCTTCCGGCTAAACTTCGTTTGTATAAAAAATTAAGCAATACTCTTAACGAGAAAGTTAATTTACGAGATAGTGTCAAGTGGATCAGAGTAGACCATTTTGGATTTTATTATTACAAAGCAAATTTAGATCCCTTCGCCCCATTTCTGCAAGTTGACTTGCACAAAAAAGGAACAAAAGATGTGCTTTCTGATGAATTGACGTTAAGTACGTTACCTAAATGTGGAGGTCTAACTACTGAAAAAATGAATAACTTAAGAGAGCAGCTGAAGTTCATTGACAATGATTATTTATGGTTTTATGAAGAAATTCTAAATGAAAATGTTGAAAATCCGAAGAAGAAAAGGAAAACCTATTAGTTTTTTTTATCTAGCGTTAGTTTCTGATGTTTGTTAATTAGTTTATGCCTTATTTTCTAAGAATTTCCGCATTTTATGATATTAAAAAATATCCAAAAGTAACATGACTCCTTTATTTAGGACAAACCCGGTAACATTTTTGATTGAATGTTGGTGGATGAAGGTGTTATGTACACAACATCTAAAATTACTAAGACATCTTACAATTTTGTTATTTAGGGTAGTCACCAGAGAAATTAACTTCTCTTTAATTAAATTATGCGATATTACGAAACGATATTATATTGTAATTTAAAAAGTTCTAGTTCAAAACGCGTTTCATCAATTATCTCGAAACTTTAAAAATGTGACATGACACCTTTATCCACTTATGTCTTCAATTATGAAATCGGCATTTAATTAACGTCTTTAGTATAAACTAAGATTTTTTATCAGGTTTAAGTTGAAAATAAATTTAAGATTTAAGATCACATTATAAAAGTCGCCCTTAGGGAAAACTGCTGTTGCTTGGTTAACCCGATCAAATTCGCTATAGCACGAAAAATTTTCTGAAAAATTTTAAATCCACTCTATCCATGAACCATGATACAAAGAATACAAGATATGATCGATCGCTGTCTAAAACTCGTCCGCCGTGCGCATGACGTAATTGGTGACTGATTTTAAATTCAAGCGTATGGCGGCATTATATTTCCTACTTTCTTAAACCTTATTTTAACAATATTTATCTTGGTACCCGGCCCAAACGTTTAAAGATAGTTTCATAAGGATGTTACATATGTACATTTTAACGCCATTACTAATTTTAAGCCCATATATATTTTAAAATATTTAATTAAAATCGGACATTTAAGGAAAGCACATGAAAAGCGAAAGAGCTTTTTCTCACAAGAATTCTATTTTCGGTTTACCGGTTCGGGTGTTTCATATTGGATACCTACTATTGGTAACGAATAAGAAATGTATAATCCTACACTACATTTACTTTTAGCTCAATAAATACAATTTATTAGGTACTTTCAACCAAAAATATTACAGTTTCATATATTATGTAATTAATTAGTAATCTGTGTTGTTAGTGTTTTTCTCTAACTTTGTTTTTGTTAATACATATCAAAATATGAATAACACCGTATTATGACATAAAACGTAGTATAAGTAAACTTATATCTCACCAGAAAGAATGCAAATAATACCTATTTATTTATTTTTAAATAGTTTATTTAAGAATTATAATTTATAATTTACACTCATATATTCATACAATTTGATCATGTCTATATTAATAAATATTACTGTCTATGGTAATTATGTCTATGGTTTGTACACAGGAACAGCAAAATGCATTATTTACCACGTAATAGGTATTTGACGAGCTTATTTAAGACTCATAATTTACAATTTACAGTTATATATTCATACAATTTGATCATGTCTATATTAATAAATATTACTGTCTATGGTAATTATTATCAATACTTGAAGACTGGTAAGTACATAGTCAATACATGTAGTATTGGTATCTGAAGTCACACCTTAGTTCTAAAGACAATCAATGTAAAACGAAGTAATTATCTATGAAAAGTGTAATTTTAGTGTTTAAAATCTGGCTAGTAACACTTCTCTTTTAAATTTTTCCCGAACTTCCCAACAGTTCAAACCGAAAGTCTCTTTCGAAACAGTCTTCTTCGAAATGACTCGAACACACCCTAGCATTATCCACACTAAAATTGTCTAATATCTTACAAGCGTTTATCCATGCTTTTCTTAAAACATCCTTGAAGGGAAATTGGAAAACCCTAATGTCCTTCGCTTTTGTGCAGACCTTCGCTTGATTATTGTTTGTACACAGCCACAGCACAACACATTATTTACCACATAGGTAATATTTGACGAGCTTATTTAAGAATCACAATTTACAATTATATATTCATACAATTTGATCATGTCTATATTAATTAATATTACTGTCTATGGTAATAGTTATCAATACTGAAGACTGGTAAGTTCATAATGTAGTATTGGTATCGGAGGCCACACCTTAGTTCTAAAGACAATCAATGTAAAACGAAGTAATTATCTATGAAAACTGTAGTTTTAGTGTTTCAAATCTGGCTAGTAACACTTCTCATTTAAATTTTTCCCGAACTTCCCAACAGTTCAAACCGAGAGTCTCTTTTGAAGCAATCTTCTTCGAAATGCCTCGAACACACCCTAGCCAAAGAGCACATTAAAAGTGTCCAATCTCTTACAAGCGTTTATCCATGCTTTTCTTAAAACATCCTCGGAGGGAAACTGGGAAAACCTAATGTATTTCGCTTTTGTGCAGACCTTCGCTTGATTATTCAGTCTCTAAACAGCCACAGAACAACGCATTATTTACGACGTAATATTTGACGAGCTATTAGGCACTAAACCTTGATAATAACACAATCCGATTAAATCAAACTTAAATATTAATTAAAAACTACTTCAAACACTCTGAAAACCGTCATTTGTAATTACAACAACTCTAAATAACATTAAAATAGCCAATGCTGCCGATTGTATTTTCTATACTGCTCACAAAATAAAAACCTGATTACTCACAAATTACTCACAATCCTTTAAATGCCCGATTACTTGAAATTACTCACAATTTCAATACTAAAATGCCTATTTTTTTAAGAAAAAAGATGTATAATACTCCGCTTCGTTTATTTGTTTTGCTGAACTGACTGAGTGAGGAAGTGACCCACGCGCCTAATATAACATAAAAATCGTCCAATTTACGCCCGAAATTGCGATGCGGTGCTAGCTATGGTTGCCACCTTTTCGCTATAACAGAACAGAAGTCAGACGATTGAGCTGAGCTGAGAAAGAACCAGTGTTGCCGCTGGCATGAAATGAAATTATGTGATGACTAAGCCAAAATTATCAGATTTTGATGTAAATTATGTTAAAACCTGAAGATGACGTGACCAGCAAAATATATCTTCTGATTCGCTTTGAGGTTCGTTTTTTTGAAACCATCCGCAGGCCCGTCTCCAGGGGTGAGGCGGCGAGGCAGCCGCCTCGGGCGGCCGACTTTTAGGGGCGGCCGTTTTTATTTTTTCTATATATAAAGTTTTAATGTGATTGTATGTAACACCATAAACACTGTCGCAATGAATATGTAAAACGCTTCATTCGTACTATAAGCAGCTCATCGCGCGTTGTATGCAATAATAACCAACGCCTTAAAAATCAAACCCCACTATATAACATAACGGTCTACTCGCAATTAGCATTAGCAGTTCAAATTCGCAGTGAATGAAAAATCGCATTAACAGTCGCAACTGCTAATGAAAAATCGCGACTTCGCACATTTTTAGGGACGTGCGACATCCCCCTAAAGCGATTCAGGAATGACCGAAACGCAACCCGATTGATTGATCGATTACTGAACAGCATGTAACACATGCGAGGAGCGAGCGGATGTTACTTATACGTACTCGTGCGATTTTTTAGATCAAAAATTCGAACTTCGCGCCCCCAAATACCCTCCTCTAGAGTACCCACATCAAAATTAATTTTTTTCGAAAATTATTGTTCGAAAATTTTTGTTTGCTTTCTTTACAGAAACGGATAGAGGGATCCACGTACTAACCCAAACTAACCCAAGTACAAATAATTTTTTTTTAAATCACATGCAGGGTGTTAAAAACCACAACTTTTCCCAAAAAATCCCCTATTTTCAAAATATTTCGGTACAACAACCTCATGCGATTTTTTAGATCAAAAATTCGAATTCCGCGCTCCTAAATACCCCTCTCTAGAGTACCCACATCAAAATTTATTTTTTTCGAAAATTATTTTTGAATTTTTTTTTTCGCTTTCATTACAGAAACGGTTAGAGGGATCCACGTACATGTCACCCACGTACAAATAATTTTTTTAACTCACATACAGGGTGTTAAAAACAAACTTTCCCAAAAAATCCCCTAATTTCGAAATATTTCGGTACAGTAGACTTGTGCGATTTTTTAGACCAAAAATTTTAACTCCGCGCCCCCAAATACTCTTCTCTAAAATACCTACTTCAAAATTAACTTTTTTAGAAAAATATTTTTCAATTTTTTCCCGTTTTTATTACCGAAACGATTAGAAGGATCCACTTACATATCACCAACGTACAAATAAAATTTCCAAAATCATATACAGGGTGGTAAAATAATACATTTTTAAAAACACAACTTTTTTCGTAATATTTCGGTAAGTACAGAAAACTCATACGACATTTCGAACTCAACCAAACTAGATACGGCACATTATAGTACCCAACGAGGCCCATCATTTTCTCATTTAAAGTTTACCTCTAACTCTTACCGTTTTCGAATTATAGCCGATTTAATGAAAATCTCGATTTTTTTAAGATACCCGTGAATTTTTCCGAAAATTTTTTTGAAAACAAAATATCCGTTTTTATCAAGGAAGCGATTAAAGTGGTCCATTTACATGTTATTCATATAAAAATAAAATATTCAAAAGCATATACAGGGTGGTAAAAAAGTTTGCAAATTTTTGGAAAAATTCCCTTTTTAAAAAAAAAAAACAATATATATATTTTTTAAGTTCGACGACTCCCATACGGGCTAAAGGCCGTCGAATTTAAATGGCCGATTTCTCGAAAACAGAATATTGTTTTTTTTTCGTAAAGAACCTTTTTTGTCGTCCTTGAGGTCCTCTACCTACATGCCGAATTTGAAGTCGTTCGGAAAAAAAACCGATAGGTTCCAGGTAGGTTCCGGTTTCTATGGGATAAAATGAAGGTTAGGTCGATATAAAATACGGTTTTTTCCGTTTGCCGTTATTCTTCTTTTTTCTACCAGACCCTACCCCGTAAAAAACGTGTTTCGCGATTTCTCCCACTTCTCGAGAAAAATTCAGGAAACGGGGGGCGTGGGGGGTACCCACTAACCAGCCAACCCCGACTCCGCGTTGCGGAATTTGGTGGCGGCAATATTTTGCTACGAGCTCCCGTTTAACCAGAAATCACGAAAAACCACGCGATTTTCATATAGCCCCCCAAAACCCCCTCTTAAAATCGAGCCCCGGCATCCCCGATTTAATTCCAGGTAGCCCCCACGTGGTACATCTACCATGAAAATATAGACCCTGCAGGTCATCTCCTTATATCGGAACCTATCGGTTAAAAAACCGCGCGGGCGCCTATTCGCCGGATAGGTCATTATTGACTCCTTAATTGGTCTGTTGTAAGGGGCGGCCAAATCCTGCTCGCCTCGGGCGGCTTAAATCCTAAAGACGGGGCTGCCATCCGCCGATTCCTTCCGCCTAACGAGTCCTGGGCTTGCGCGCGCATCACAATGTTTACATCTATTTTTTTCACTTGACGCAAAAAAAAAAACAGGTCTTGCCGCTGGATTCGAACCCGGGCCGCCGTGTCACAAACGCAGCATCTAACCATTGCGCCACGAGACCCGCTGGAAGCATTTCCTTGGATCATAAAGACATCTATTTGTCAGAAATGTACTTATGATGCGCGCGCAAGCCCAATACTCGTCAGGCCGGAGGTCTTGGGCGTATACTTCCAAAAAAAAGATTTGCGATTCGCCGTTTATTATAATTTTTAATTTTATCCCCACTTACGCCATGAACAAATAGATGGCGCCGAAAACAAGGGGATCTTACAGTGGCTATGGTGATCTTACAGTGGCTTAAAAGGCACTGTAGGCTGTAGCAATACCTCCTAAGGTATTGACTGTAGGCGATCTTAAAGTCACTGAATAGGTAAAGGTTAATCTTTTTAGCTACGTATCCACCAAAAAAACCATTGCGAGCAAACGTTTGCAACTGTTTGCAGTTCTATTATTGACAATCGTCTCCACCAGCCAATTATTCGCAAACAACTGTACCCAAAAAAAGCAAAGCGCACACACAAACAACAAATCCTTTTGATGTACCGACCCCGCTCGGAACACTACCAAATGATTGCAAACGTTTGCTAATACGCGTGATAAACGTCTCCACCAAACAAACATTGAGGTTGCAAACAATCTCAAACGTTTTGCGCGCCTGGTGGATACGTACTAGATGTCTCCTACTCAAATCGGTGGTTACAGTGGCTCTATCTTGTATAGAACTACTGTATGTTCCCTCTATGTTCAAGTAATAAAAGCTAGGCATACAGTGAATGAATATATAATATGAATATATGAATATAATATATGAATATTTATACGAGATGGGGGCCTTTTAAATACTTTAAATCTTACACATGTATAAAGCCACTGTATTTTATATCAAATTATATTTTTGGCATAATAAAGTGTCTGTTAAAATTATGTTAAAATTGATAATTATGCCATCGTCAAATTTTGTATCAGACTGCTGGCAAAATTATGTTAAAATCTGATAATTATGTGACAATCGGCAACACTGGAAAGAACAAATAAAACCGGCCTTTTTTGAGTTCACAAAGATAAGGTATAAAACTTGGTAAATCCCCGGAAAAAATGCCGAAATTCCGCGACCATTTACGCCCTCTATTATTACTAGCGCCATCATCCAAAGCTGCCCGGCAGGATCCTCTATCTGGTGCATTTAAAGATCGTTTACAGGCGTAGCCGACTATATCAACATCGGCTTCTCCTATTGGTCGACCCATCTCGTATTACAATATGTCTTCGTGATGCAATCAATTTGTCGCAAGAGCTCTCGTGGTGTAGAGGTCGAGACAGTTGGGTCTCACCTGGACGGTGCGGGTTCGAACCCCGTTGCTACTTTTTATAATTTTTTTAAGATTATGTTTCTAAACAATTTTTTTCTTGATTTTGGG
>JAEQML010082806.1:0-10688 GCA_016904865.1 Pissodes strobi | reverse complement strand
CTCTTAACTTTAAAAATTACTATATGACAGTATGTAAAAAATAAACTATAAAATGTAAATAATGTTACGAACAATTGTTTAAAATCTATTTTATCTTCACGGAAGTTGAAAGTTCATCAGGGGATATGTAACTGAAGTTGGTGCTTCTTCAAAGTATACTGCATGTTAACATCTTTGCTTAGGTTTAATCCTTAACCGACGTCGTGACTATTTTACACGTCGAGCGGTCCCTGCGACCGCAAAAATAAACAACTAAATTTTCAATAACTTTTTTTAAAATAATCTTGTTCGGAACTATTTTATTAATTTTATTAAAAAAAAGCTATACACAGATCTAATAAAGGTTTTAATTTAAAGCTTTTATTCTTATAATTTTTTTTAATTGTTTTTACCAACCATGTTTATTGTGTTAACAACAATTCAAAAAAGAAAAAACTGCAAATTATTTAACACATTCAAAAATAATGACGCTAAAGAGCTATTTTAGAAAAAAGTAAACCACATATTATGTAAAGAACAAATACCTACAGCACAAAAAAACATAATTTTCTACAAATTGTTTTATCGGAATTTCTAGTCTTTGTCAGCATATTTTTTTGGAACATTTCAGGAAGATTGTTTTTTTACAAGTCCAACATAAAGATACAGTTTTTCTTTTTCTTTTTGGGGACAGATGCAGCAGGCCCTCCTTTCGTTTCTTGACAACTTGTCGTCATCATGGTCCTCTTACGGCGGAACGTCCTGGTTTCCCATAGCTCGTGCAAATGCAGATCTCACGTCATGTGATAATTTTGCGTTTTGTAAGCATTCATTCATTTCAACCTGATGTAATGAAATTGAATGTTTCTGTGTTAAGAACTGCAGAGGGGACCGGAGCCGGAGTATTTGGGCCAGGAACAAAATTCTCCGAAGCAATGAGAAGAGACTCGGACATATTCAAGGCGGAAATTAACGTCATAGGAAGATGTGCGCAGTTCAACTTTGACAGAAATTCTAGGAAGAAGGAGATTGTCATCTTCTCAGACAGTCAAGCAACCATCAAAGCGCTGAGCTCAACAACAATCAGCTCCAGAAAGGTAGAATAACAAATTATTCCTTCAATGGATACCAGGACACGCTGGAATAGAAGGCACGACGAAAAAGTGGACCAATTGGCAAAAGTAGGAGCACAAATTTTGCTTTTCGGACCGGAACCTTTCTGTGGCATAGGGATGCACACCTACAAGGAAGAATTCAGGAAAAAGAACGAACCAAATGGATCAGTCTGTGGCAACGCCTTCCAGGGTTATAGCAATTAAAGATGTTTCTAGGGCCTCCTCACCCAGGGAGATTAAAAAGCCTTATGACACTGAGTAAGAACAATCTGCGCATTCTCACCTGCCGGTTGAGAAGGCATCTGGAGAGAAAAAAAAATAAAACGAGGACAGTTGCCGGTTCTGTGAGGAGAGGGAGGAAACCTCGAACAGCTTCTCACGGAATGCGAGGTGGTCGAGAGCAGGCGAATGACCTGCTTTGGGTATTGCATGATCGAACAGGAGCAAGTTCCATCCATGGAACTATCCAGACTACTTGCTTATCAAAGCACTGAAGCTCAATGAGGTACTCTGATTGAGAAACACATCAATGGAAGCACCAAGGAAGGGGGACACAATATATCTATACAGGTCGCAGTGTACTAATATCCTCCAAGATCATTCATTCATTCATGGGATTGGTAAATAATATATGCATTCAGGAAGCTCATATTTAGTATTCTGTAAAAGAATATCATGGGCCAGCGTCTGGTGCGGCGACTAGTCGAATTTACACTACATATTTGGTTGACTGAGTCCATTCCTTTTTTTTTTGTTTTGTTATAATACATTACAATATCTGGATTCCTAGTGCTTTCATCAATTGTTTTTGCATGGTGCATTGACGACAGTTAGACGACAGATTTTTTTTTTCGTGTACATAGAACCCCAATGTAAAGTATTTTGTTATTTAAAATAAGGAGGAGTCTTGGAGATGGTAAGAACTCTGTTGGAATTTCCTTTTTCTTTTTCTCGTGGTTCCGACTATAGTAAGTTTGTTTGTTTTCAGTACGTTTCCAAGCTCCAACGACGTGTACCAGTTATCATTCGATACATTTCTGTTACTGCCAAAGATAGGTTTGCACAAATGAATAACGTATTTGGTCTTCTTCGCGAAGGTACATTTAAGTGTTATAAACATAACAGGTTCATGCATCAGCTAAACATTGTATTTTTAGACGATATTTTGCTGGCTTTTAGACAGCGGCGAACTCGAAATGCTACTGGCATTTCGTCGGTAGTGGCATTGGCTCCAAGAGTATATGCGGCCTTAGAATCTTCGTTAAAACTATTCTGCAATTCGAATATAGCAGCTATTAGATCATTCATGACGATCATTCATTTCGGCTTCATTACGACCTTCAGCATTATCGAATCGAAGACACTTTAGTAATATTGAAATGCGTCTTTTGACATGGCCAGCCTAAAGATATATCAGCCTTTCCCGTCCGTTCTGAAAATTGCCGAAATATTAGATTAAAACCAAGAAACCATTGTAAAGCATTTTTTAAAAGTGAAAAAATACTTTCACTAACATGCATTTTTATATTTGAAACTGTTATCTTAATTCATAAAAAAAATATAAAAACATGGGAAATGGAAACGGTTACAGTACCAGAGCTGGCGGTGAACTGGCTTCCAATACCAAAAAGTACTCTTGCTAAGAATTCAGTGATTTATGAAAGCAAAAAAAGTATAATCATTTGCCTCTATTGCATAAAAGTGTTCAGAACATTAAATTGATTTCTGGCAGGGTTAAATTATTTTTGCAGGACAAGGCATATTATACATTAAACGAGTTTTATTCTGAAATTTTTTAGCCTGGTATTTTTTTTTATGGCAGTGGCACACACACTAAAGGGAGATCCTATGGCGCTCAACGAGCGGTGTGTGTGCGAAGATGTTGATTGACACGGTTCTTGAATATTTGTAGGTTGTAATTAGTGGGAAACAGATGTCCTGGAAGTGAGTTCCACAGTGATGCAGTGCGCCAGACAAAGGAGTTCTGGTAAAGCGATGTTCTAGGTGTTTCTAGTTGTACGACGAACTGGTGCGCTCCTGCCGTCTGTCGGGACTGTCTGACAGGAGTTGCCAGGGGCGGGATTATGCGGGCCAAATCCTGGGAACCTCTGCCGTGAAAGTATCTGTAAAACAGAGACATCTCGGCCACATGTCTGCGATGTTCCAGACTATCCAGATTCCGGGTCAACTCCGAATCGCCGACGAGACGCACAGCCCTCTTCTGAATGGAATCCAGCAGCTTTAGGGTATGCTTTGGTGCGGCACCCGAGATATGTGAGCAATATTCTAAGCACGGCCTTATTTGCGCTTTGTACAGCAAGAGCAACTGCTGCGGTGTATAGAGTTTTTTGTTACGAAATAGCGCACCAAGCTTCTGGGAGGCTGATTTTGCGCTGTTAGAACATGGTCATGCCATGACAGATTGCTGTTGACCGAGACACCCAGCAGCCCGATTGACGAGGATGAAGGAATGGTCGATCCTGCCATAATGATGTCAGGGCCCGCAGTATTGGCCCGTTTGGTAAACGTGGCTGCTTGGGTCTTTGCTGCATTGAACTGGACCAAATTTCGGTCGCCCCAAGTTTGAACTTAGACGGTTTTTACCAAAATAGTATTTTGGATTTTCGTTATCCGATAATTATTCGCCTTTACTGCTCTCAACTTGACTATTACTGGTTTGTATTGATTCTGATCAGTATATGATTCATTTCTTCAATCAGTTCTATGTCTAATTCGAAATCGGCGTCGTGCTCACTATCTTCAACATAATCTTCATCTTCGTCGGACATTTCAACATCTGAATCTAGTGACTATAGCATGATCATGGCCTCAAAGTCAGGGTCAACAACACTTACTTATACATGTTTAGAAGCCATTTTTATTAACAAAACAAAATTTTACGTATGAAGCAGGCTTTGAACTATCAAAAAACATCGGCAGCGTTTTGGGCTTGTCGATGACTCTTTTGGTAAAATATGGGACCTAAAACCCTCCATCATCTGGTAATGTCTATTATAAGCTACACCTGCTTAGCTAACAAGAGTACAAAGGTTCGCCTGTATGGGTATAACAGGGGCTATAAAAACGTGCCCCACAGCAGCTCTGGAAACCCTACTTAATAATAATAATAATAATAATAATAATAAACATCCTTTATTTCCAAAGACATGTACATGTATGGAATGCGTCATATGTGTACTATAATAGTTGTACATTGGTAAACTTACAATTTGTTTTAAAACACTCCAATTAGAAGTGCATATAAAACGTGTATACACAGAAAAAAATAAACATACAAACAAACACGGGTTAACCAAAGTCATTTAAAAAAACAAACAAACAAACAAACAAGGGTTAAACAAAGTCATTTAAAAAAACAAACAAACATGGGTTAACCAAAGTCATTTAAAAAACTATCGAGCTCATAATATTCTTTCTCTATTAAGAGACCTTTGAGATGCCTTTTAAAAGTAGTCATATTAGGTGCATTCTTTACAGAAATAGGCAGTCTATTAAAAAGCTTTAAACCCAGGTGTTGTGGAGAGTCTTTACTTACATTAAGTCTACACTTTACTGATCGAAACTCATTTCTTTTGCGTGTGAAATGGTCATGGACACCATTATTACAAGCAAATTGGGATTTGTTCTCAAAAATATATTTGCAGATTTCATAAACGAATATGCAAGTCAGTGTAAGTATACCAAGAAATCTAAATTTACCGCGACATGATTCAGTTGGTTTCATGCCCAACATACATCGAACAACCCTTTTTTGTGTTACAAAGATAACTTTGGCGGCACCAGATGCTCCCCAGAAACAGATTCCATAGTGCAGCCTTGAATTCACATAGGCATTATACACATTAAGCAGCTGCGCTTGAGACAAGACAGTTTTTAAATTTCTCATCATAAAACACAAACTACTAAGCCTGGCACTCAGCACCTCACACTGCCTTCTCCAGTTCAAATTTTCGTCTATAATCAAACCCAAAAATTTGGTTGTGGCAGAACGTGAAATTGAACTGTCCCCAACTTTGATTGAAATATCTAAGTTGTTTTGGTTTTGTGCAGTATGGAACCTCATATAGGTGGTTTTAGAGATGTTCAAACGCAGAAAATTGTCACTAAACCAGTTAAAGAGAACCCCAAGACCAGCATTACAGACCCCCTCCATTTCATCATTTTTTGTTGACACGACAAATGACGAATCATCCGCAAATAATGCTGCTGTCCAATTAGAATCAGTACTGCGAACTAAGTCATTAATGTAGGTTATAAATAAGAAGGGCCCAAGCACTGATCCCTGGGGAACTCCCACATCAACTGTTAACGTGCTTGAATTATAGACACCTTGGTTCGGTGAAGCCAGTGACACATACTGTTCCCGTTCAGACAAAAAAGAGGACAACCAAGAAAAGGCCGGCCCCCTTACCCCGTATAAATCTAGCTTCTCCATAAGAAGAGGTACATTAACGCAGTCAAAAGCCCTGCTAAGATCACAAAAGATCCCAGCAGGGCATTGCTTATTCTCAAGGTGAGTTATTAATTTATTATAAAAATATTGTATTGCAGATGAGGTCGTGCGTCCGCGTCTAAATCCAAATTGACATTGGGAATGAATATTTTGAGATTCGAAAAAGCCCCCTAGTCTACTCAAAATCGCGTACTCGAAAATCTTGGAAAAGACCGAAATCAGGGCTACCGGCCTATAGTTTTCTGCCAAACAGCAATCTCCCCTTTTATATATCGGTACTATTTTGTTCGTTTTAATTATTTTTGGGAAAGACCCAGCGGTAAATGAAAGGTTAATAAGATGAGTCAGAATTGGTAACAGAGCTGTCTGTACTTTTCTAATAAGAAATGCAGAGACATTGTCAAAACCCGATGACTTTTTGTTATTTAATTTATTTTTAATTATTGATGAAAGTTCATGTTCATTTAAAGGGTATAAATATATGCTATTTAAATTAGGTTGAATTTGCGGCCTATATTCATTATCTCTTTGAATATCATTGATAATATTTAGCGGAGAGTTTTGAAAAAACTTGTTAAAAATGTCGGCGACTTTTTTTGGGTCCCCCTCCATATGATCGTTTATATTAAGTTCAATAGTTTTGGACTTTATGCAATTATTTGTCACCTCCGAAACCACCCTCCAGGCTTCTTTAGTAGGATTATCTGAATTGTTAATCCTGTTTTGATAATATGCACTTTTTGTTGATTCTATTAGTTTGGCATGTTGCCTTTTTTGTTCTTTGTAAAATTCAGTGATTTCTAGATATTCATGTTTCAGCTTATTCAATTCCTTTAATGCCTGGCTAGATTTCATTATATTTAAATCCACCCACTGCTTTCTACAGTTATTCTTTTTAACAGTTATTTTTTTTAGTGGAAAACACACACTAAAACAATGCATAAATGCAGAGTGAAAAGCGGCAAATGCCCTATCAACATCCGCTTCCTGGAAGACTGATGTCCAGTCCTCTATCTTAATAATATTTAAAAAAGACTCTATGTTGTGTTCAGAAAAGACCCTCCTTACAATTGTTTGGGGGTTGCATTCTTTAAATCCTTGACCTCCTTCCGCAGTACATATGCATAGAAAAGAAGGTCTGGACCAGTGCATATAGAGTCACTCAGATACAAAAACAGATGTAAGGAAGCCTTAAAATTCTGAAGATCATCCAGATAGAGGCGATTACCAAACCAACCGATACAATGGAAACAAAATGATTCCATTTTGAACGCGCCTTGGTAATTGAAGGCCGCAATACTTCAGGGGAAATATTAAAAACAACTAGAGAGAGAATCACTTGTCTGGTACACAGATGGATCAAAGATGAAAGAAGAAGTGAGATCCGGAGTTTATGGATCTAGGTATCGAATCTCTGCACCTTTAGAAAACACTAACACAATACTTCAAGAAGAACTAAAAATGCTATCAAATAGCCATCTTCCCTTAAAGAATTAATAATATATGGACTCGTGAAACCCGCCTTTCTTACCTCGAAGCAGATGCCCAGCAGTTTATATATTATTTAAACACTTATTATTTGTTGTAATCCCCCTTTCTTATTACCATACCTCAGGGAATCCACAATAATCCTCTATTGTATAAATTGTGTTCATGGCTACTAGTATTAGCATAAAATACAAATCTAAAACATTCCATTTAGTACAAATCAATTATTAGGTACTTTAGATGCGATTGGAATAGATATACATAATTGCTATTGCAACGAGATAGATTGAATATTTTTTGTTCTCATTATGTCAACAACTTTGAGGTAAAGCTTACACATCAAGATGTTATTAAATATTGAATATTTAAAATTAATTATTTTATTTCTACTTTTAACGATAATTAAAATAGCCTTTAATTGGAGAAATAAAAATCAGTTTTAAGATATGAATTAAATATGTGGCATTAAAGAATTCCATAATATGCGAGACGTAGAATCTAGCCCTCTTAATAAAACGGTTATTTTGGTTATGCATTAAGAGAATAAACTTTATTTTACATGTCAAAATTGGTTCTTGTTATACATCAAACTTGATGATATCATACATTTTTGCCATGTTCATAGGATGCAGGTCCTGTTTTTTTTTCCTCTGCCAAGGTTATAAGAGGATAGAAGTGTCCTAATCAAAGAAGTACATTAGAAGACTTAGATTGAAAACTTGCTAGCAAGAGTTTTAGTTTTATTATGTGATGAGGAAGAGTTGCGTGGTCAGAAAGGCAGGCTACTGAATAGATTACCGATAACGTTAGTGGAATGGAACAGATAAAATAATACTCTCGCGGATGAGAAAGACTGCAGATCAATAACACCGCTGCAAAAGGACAGAGTGCTCACAAAATTTTAGCTCGTGACGTCATGCATGTAGGCCTTTGCTATTTGGAGCGAAGATGTAGGAGGCGGGCTTGAGGGTGGAAGGGCAATCGCAATCGAGGCGCAATTGGTTGCAACGTTGCCAGACTACTACGATAGTAGCAAATATTAGGATGCACGTATATAAAGACTGTATCTCTTACACTACAATTTCTACAATACTGTCAAAAAACATATTTAAATAAGACATTATTTCCTCTTTTTGTAATGCTGTATTGCGTAATTTATTTATTTAATTACCTTGTTCGTGTACTTTCCGAAAATAATACGTGGACCTTCGATAATCTGCCGCTCGATGATCGGCGATGCCGGATAATTTAGTGGCCGTCGCCGCTACCGCTGCCGCTGCGCGTACTATGGAAGTAGTCGAAATGGGAACAAGTAAATAAGTATGTTTTAAATTTCTTGCATTATTCCTGACCATATTTCTAAATCCATATATACGTACAGGGTTATCCAACGAGGGCTAGACAAGGCGATTTTTTGACTTTCCCTGTACTTTTATAAAAAAAACTGAAATAGCCATCTTATGTAATTTTCTCCCGCGAATTCGGATATGTTCAGCAAAAAACCATTGAACATCAAATAAAGGTGCTAGGGGTCACTTTGATATTTTTTTAAATGGGATGCCATGTATACTATTGCATATTTGGATTGTGCGAAAAAGTCTAGACATATTTCATGAATAATGTCCATTCGCTATGTGCGTTACACGACGCGACATCTGGTGGTACAAAATGTGGCGAAATTCTTAGAAACACGTCAAGTACATCGGAAACGATTTAAAATTCAAGAAAAATTGTTGATTTTAGTGCAATATAATTAGTTCTGCAGATAATACGTTGTCATATGAGAATATTTCTTGTATTCAGCATAATACTAAAACTTTGTAGGTTATGAAAGCGTAAACATGAGAATATCATAATAATAAAAATAGAATTGTGAAATTGATACGATTAAAAATTCGTTTTCCTGAAATTACTTTAGAATGAATGAAGACGATTTAGAATAATTTATTTTTTCAATCTGGAAATTGATAGACAAACTAAAATTAAGTTATTACATATATTTTTCGGGATTATTAGTGCTGTCCATTGCACTAATCATTAGAACCGGCTTCGAAAATATATCACACAGGTTTATGATACTTACCCTTGTTGGTTCTGGTGTCATATGAGCACCGTCGATTTTGAAGCATTTTTTGGGTTCTATGGAAAGATTACATCAAATGGGACACATAGACGCAAAAAAATTTGCGCATGAAGAAAATAAATTGAAAATAAAAATTAAAATTTAACATAAATTTTTTCCTAATAAACACAATTTCAGTACACTTTGTCCTAAGGTATGATCACAGAAGGTTAATAATAACATAATATAAAGCTTCTTTTCATACAAATTGGAAATAAAACTGTTTTTTGCACTTTAAAACTATAATATGATAACCGTCAACGTGACTATTTCTTAAAACATTATTATATAGGTTGGCTTAGCACGGCTCAGCTGGCTGTTGTATGGGTAGATGTTGCCAAGTGTAATTTCTATTTGGTTCTAAAATATAACAGCCTTGTGCTGAATATGTTTCAAAAGTACTGTAGGACGAAATCTTCTTATAAATAATTATTTTTAATGGCTTTGTTTAATAAAATAGCAATAATTCGAATATATATGATATACTACAATTAGATGTTACGCTAGAAGGCGGTCACTTTTAATAATAAGTCATATAAACTAATTCATCTAGTTTATTGAAATAGATATCTACAAATTTAAAATATCATTTGGAGTAGTTTAAGTGAGTATCACGCGTAGTGCGTTTGTTTTGTTACTTTGAATTAATTTTCATTTTGTGATGGGCGGGGGTGGTCAAGCGCGTAGCACGTTCGCCTCTATGCGCTTCTTTGGCTAATTAAAGTAAGTTTCGATTATTTTTGCTTAATCTGGAATACGTTAATTAGTGTTAGTTTTGGTTAGTTTTGGTTAGTCTGGGTTGGTTTTGCTTAGTTTATGATAGCGAAGAGAAAAGGTCGCGTACCGCGCTAATGTTTTTATTTTGGTTACTTAGGGTTAGTCTGGGTTAGTTTTGGTTAGTTTGGGTTAGATTGCGTTAGTTTTGGTTAGTTCGGGTTAGTTTTGGTTAGTATAGGTTAGTTTTGGTTATTCTGCGTTGGTTTTGTTTAGTTTGGAATATACTTTGGTTACATAGGGTTAGTCTGGGTTAGTTTTGGTTAGTATGTGTTAGTTTTGGTTAGTCTGGGTTGGTTTTGCTTAGTTTGGGATAGGGAATAGACAAGTGCGCGTAGCGTAGTTAGTTTTGGTTAAAATGGGTTTCTTTTAGTTAGTCTGGGTTATCTTAGGTTAGTTTTTGTTGGTTTGGGTTAGTTTTGGTTAGGCTCGGTTGGTTTGGTTGGTTTTGCTTAGATTGGAATAGCGAAGAGACAAGCGCGCTACGGGCGCTTGTCTCTTTACTTTGGTTAATTATAGTTAGCCTGGGATAGTTTTGGTTAGTATTGGTTAGTTTGATTTATTCCGGGTTGGTTTTGATTAGTTTATGTTAGTGCTGGCTAATTTGGGTTAGTGTTGGTTAATTTGGGTTAGCTGTGATTGATTTACTGACAAGCGTGCGTAGCGCGCTTGTCTTTTAAAATTATTTCATTTTATGACAAATACACTTGATCTAGGGCATTTACTGGGAAATGAA
>JAEQML010082803.1:0-10689 GCA_016904865.1 Pissodes strobi | reverse complement strand
TTGAACCTAGCCCCGGAGAGTCGCGTTACAAAGCCCGGCCCCTGTCGTGGGGTCGTTTGAGCGCCACCCGTTCTAGCCAGCTAAACGGAAAAAGCTCGGCAGGTGTTGTACCGAGTGGCTAGATTCGCTCATAAAATTAACCGGTTCTTAATTTCAAACTATCAAAAAAAATAAAAGAGAATAATTATGGCACTATAATCAACTAACTTAACCTATCAAAAAAACACAATCTAAAAATTTAATGGACACTATATTTGCTACTAAATTCTTTTTTTTTTTTGCAAACACAGCAACAATCTATCTGGAGAAAATGGTTATATTAAAAAAAAGGTGGTTGAGTAGACAAAAGAATGTTAAATGACTTAAAGTAATTAATAAAATAAACTGAGTACAATATGAAGATTGTACGTACAGAGACCAATTCAGTTGGAAAACCTCAGTTCTATATGCCTTATCACTAAATGCACTAAACTACTTATCAAAGTGTTCACTTGGCGCAGACTAAGGTTCTTACAACTAGGTATGCGTGCGCTAATAGCTGCACTGATGGTGATAATATGCCGCAATGAGCGGACACAATTATTAGATCAAAAAAACTTGAGAAGTTAATAAAAGCACCAGATCAGATTAAAAATATGGTTAGCTTGATTCATATGATAAAAAGATAAAATTCAGAGCAGTTATATCTGCCGACTAATTAATGAAATGAAAAATTAATGAAAAGAATGAAGTTATCCAGCCCGCACTTATCTTTTAAAATGAGAAAACAAATCAAAGCAATTTGATTAACTGGTCCGATAAACCAGTGAATAAATGTAAATTAAATTAATTAAAATCAATGAGCTACCTCAATTCAATGTGTGATTTATGTCAATAAAAGTAAGCGAAGATTAAACATAAGACACAATGAAACATAAAACATATACCCAAATCCCGTCGTCGAACTCTGTCGATGGCCTCTAGTGCAGGAACCACAGCAGTTCTTTAACAGAAGTTCTGGCCTAGCAGATGAAGTTCTGACCCAGCAGAAGAAGTTCTGACCCCGCAGAAGAAGTTCTGGCCTAGCAAAAGAAGTTCTAGCTCAGCAGAAGAAATTGGTTCACCAGGTAAACTACTGGCCCAGCAGAAGGAATTGGTTGATCAAGTAAACTTCTGCCCAGTAGAAGAACCCTGTAATAATCCAGTACGCATTAAATGACGCCCCCTTACTTTAATAAAAAATCATAGACCCCCTCCCTCTTCGCATAAATACATCTTCTTTATAAAACAGATTCTCCCAGACAAAAAACCCCATGGACTTACAGTGCAATAAAGCAAATAAAAGAGATATTAAGGTTCCGGCAACTTGAATATAAAAAGATAGATATGAATCACCCCTAAAAGAATATATAACTTCCCCATATGATCAAAATTAAAGTTGCATTAAAATAAAAATTCGGATCAGGTAAAATGGAGTAGATAAGATAACACATGGGAAAAGCAAATGACGTTATGTGCACAAAAAAAAATAAAAGGTAGATAAGCAGTCAATTTCATTAATTTAGGCAAAAATGGTAGCGATATTTATCTCAGATTCGGACTTGAGGGTGTATTAGAGGAGATTCGACGGTCTCGGTCTTATGGGACGAACGTGGAAGCCGCAATAAATAATGGAAATAAAAAAAAATTAGCAAAATGGCGGTCAAGTGCTTCATAGGCCACAGAAAAAGGAATCCAGAGAAAATGCTTACCTAGTACAGCTTGTAGAGCCCGAATAATCGGTCGTGTCAAAACACAAACAGAAACGCACGAAAAATCCCCTCAAAAGGGTTGTATTATTTCACAATACGCAAAACGTGCAATTTCTCGCTATACTGGCAAACGTTTCCCAGGCGAGCAAAACTAAAAAAGACCTCGTTCCCTCTTCCGTCAATTTGCCTTAAATTAAATACGGCGACACAAGTAGTCATGGGCTGAAAACTTGACGAGTGTTTCGATACAAGGAATAATTCTAAGAAAATAAACGCCTTAATTCTCGCTTATTATGGTGATAAATGACGGCGGAAGCCACGAGTAGTGAGCTAAAATTACATTCTTCCAGAAAGGCTAGGAAATGCTCTGACAGAAATAATAAACCTTCAAAAATCTAAACCGAGAATGAAAAACGCGCGATACCTAGCCCATTCCTATTATTTCGCAAAAACCTTACAAAAAAACTGGTCCGCTGTACCGAACGAGAAATATATTTAAAGCAGAGGTCCAACAACGATCTCCGGAACATCAACCTAGGGTTCTCAAAAGGTAATAGAATATTCAAACTGAAATTAAATTATGGTTCAATAAGTCAAATGCAACGTATTTGCAGGCTAACTGAATTCTTTAAAAATATAAATCGATTCGCTGGCTGTTCTCGATAATATAATGCAAATCAAGCCAAGTTATCTTAATAATAAGGTACATACATCGCTTATCCACTAAAATAGATAATCACAATCGATTCTAAAAGCTAATACGAATATATAGCTAATCTATACTTAAAATATAGGTAATTTTACATTGAGAAAAGAGGCAATTTCAAGCGAATTATTAAATTCAGAATTAATAAACCGATGAGTGCAAAATACAGCATAGTTTTTCCCTAAATGCGGCATATAAATGAAATTTTAAAATTGGCAAAATCGAACTGTTACATTGTGATCATAGTTTTATAAGCTTGTTTATAAGTAAATTTTGTATATAATGTTGTTTATATTGAATTTATATTGGGCTTTGGCCCGTTGATAAATAAATATAATACAATTTGATTAGCAGGCTTATGATCATTTATGCCAAACTTTTGCGATTTTGATCAGCAGTTCTGTGTGTTTTCACGTGACGGCTTAAATGATTTTTCCGATTTGTTTTAAATGAACATTTGAAACAATAGACCCACTCAATTTGATCAGAAGGCTTATGAATTATAATATGCTGTAGTAAATGATGTTTGTGAATTGTTTTATAGGGACATTCTGAACATGTATGCCAAACTCCTGCGTCTTCGCCTTGTTGATCAGCAGTTCGATGTACTTTCATGTGCACTTTTAGATTATTCTTTCGATTTGATTTATATGAACATTTTAAACAATGAAACCACTGGACTTGATCAGCAGGCTTATGAATTAAGGAATGCTGTGATAATAAACTTCTTTTGTAGATTGTTTTATAGGGACACTCTAGGCTCACTCCTGCGTTTTCATTGTATTGATCAGCAGTTCTATGTCTCTTTATGTGCTCTTTTAGGGAAGTCTTTCGATTAGTTTTATATGAACATTCTAAACAATGAAAGCACTGGATTTGATCAGTAGACTTATGAGTTATGTTATGCTTTGTTAAATTACCTTTGTACATTGTTTTAAAGGGACACTCTGAACATTTATGCCAAAACACTACGTCTTCGGCTTTTTGATCAGCCATTGTATGTGTCTTCACGTGTCTACTTAGGGAACTTTTCCGAATTGTTTCAAAAGAACATTCTAAACAGCGAAACCCCCGTATTTGTTCAGCAGGCTTATGACTTACGGTATGAGCTTTTAAATTACTTTTGTTCATTGTTTTAAAGGGACACTCTGAACATTTATGCCAAATCATTACGTTTTCGGTTTTTTGATCAGCAGTTCTATGTGTCTTCACGTGTTTACTTAGAGAACTTTTCCGAATTGTTTTAAAAGAACAATCTAAACAGCAAAACCCCCGTATTTGTTCAGCAGGCTTATGACTTATGGTATGAGCTTTTAAATTCCTTTTGTACATTGTTTTAAAGGAACACTCTGGACATTCATACCAACTTTTTGTGTCTTCGTTTTGGTAATTAATATGGTGTTTTTTGAAATGATGCTTAGATATTTCATTCCTTGGCGTTTCATAAGAGGGCTTCAAAGACTTGACTGAATGCTGTTTGATATCACCTTTGCAATTCGACTGGTAAGGATGTTCAGGTTTATGGGCAAGTTCGCATTTTATGGACCTAAAAAAAATATATATTAAACAAAAAAAAACTACATACATGTGATGTGTATATGAGAGCATCTTTAAGTAATAATAATAATATTTTCATTCAAAATAAGTGAGCGACGCCATTTTTGGGGTGTGGCATATATGGTCACCTGACCCACCCGTCTGTTTTTGACTAAGTCGGCTATGCCATCTATCAATTATTGTCCAAGTGAGCTATATCTTTTTTTCGGTGAGGCTTCTGGCCAATAACCTTAATTTTATTGTTTATGTTATGTCCTATTTGAACTTAAATATAATCGGAAACTAGCAGTAAGCTATTAAATAATTTTCTGCCGTGCCCTTGTTGACAATAAAAACGACTTTAGTTTGTCCTTATCGTAATGTATGTAACTAAAAAACACTATCAAATTGCTTTACTGGATTACGTGATCAAACCGACTAACGCTTAAATTTTGGACGGAGCTGTAACAGTTTGCTCCTTATGCTAGATTATTACTCTCTGAAATGAGGGTTTAATCTCGAGCCAGCCTTTACTTTTTCCTAAGAGAGTCTATAAATAGATTTGGGTACCTGCTTGCTGAAGGCGCGATACACAGATTGTCGCCTAGAATACTTTATAGACACAAACCATTGGCTAGCCAGAAATATTGGTAATTTGCTTCTAAATTTTAAAACTAAATTATTTGCCTTAACAAACATCTTTGGAGTAATGTATTTAAATGTTATAGTATGTTTCAGAAATGGATAGAGTAATAAAATGGGGAATTCCGTCCAGTGCGGATGAATTTCGTGGTCGTCCATAGGCAATAATACATCTACAAAAGGACCAAGTGCTTACAAAATGCCAGCTGGTGACGTATGGCATTTGGGCCATTGCTATTTGGAGCGAAGACGGGACGCTTTCGGGTGAAAGGGAAATCGCAATTCAGGGGCAAGTGCATGCAACGTTGCCGGACTACTACGATAGTAGCGAATAGTAGGATGTCCGTATATAAAGAATGTATTTCTTACATAACAACTTTTCCAATATCCAAAGTTATTTAATTAATTATATAATACGAACAGGGTCGTGCACTTTCCTAAAAATAATAGGAAGAAATAAATAAGAACCTACGTTTCAAATATCGTGCATTATTACATATCATCTCTCTAAATACATACATATGTATTAGATATATTATTCATATTATGTATCTATATCTATAAAATATACAGACACTTTGCTTTTACATATCTTCATATTTAAAATCATACGCGCCAATTATTATCGAAACTCTACTGTAATTTCCTTATACATCCGGCAACAGCGCAGAAAACAAAAAATATCAGTTTGCGATTCTGCCGATTGCAAATGGCTTCTTAAATCGGCATATCTTGTTTTGGTGCTTTTGAGTATGTGAAAGCTGTACCTAATATTTTGTTGTATATTTAGGTATACAATTTATATTGTTAGGCGTATTTTTAAATATGTAATATTTCGGAAACACCTGTTGCTTGGCGGCAACTTGATGGTTTGTGTTCTCTTTCACTATGTAGTACGTCATACTTATAACTTTGTCGTGTTTAATTGTATATTTTTTCCGGCTCTTCTGTGGTAACTTAGTGTAAGTAATTATGCGTCAGAAATGTTGCATACCTAGCTGCAGTGGGGACTATAAAAATGGGCATAAAGTTCATGCTAATGGTCTAAATCCATAAAGATTTTTTTACAACATTAGCTACCTTTTTTGATTCAGTACAGGTCGACCCTCCAATTCAGAAATAATCGTTGTGGAAGATTTTAATGCTCACAACATCACAACAAGACCGACAACATAGGTAGAGAAGATGAAGCATTTGCCATCAGCTACGGGCTTACTCAACTTGTGGGCGAACCTACTCGGACCTCAGAGAAGGCCGAATTTGCCGTCCTCCTGGATCTTGTTCTAACTACAAATCCTGATCAGTACACAATTACAGTTGGTCCGGCATTAGGTACTTCCGACCACAAACTTATTACAACGGTTTGTGAACTGCCACTCCTACAGAAGGATCCACCATTGCATCGAAATAATCTGGTATTACAATCGCGCAAACTGGGACGATCTAAGAGTAGATTGTCCTTGCCTCGACGTCTGCTTTGGCACTAACGACCTGTCCGTCAGTCTGTTGCGAAGATATTACGCAAGTAATCACGTCAGGATTGGAAGCATACCTCCCAAATTCCATTAAGTTACCGTCAAAAGGAAAGCCCTGGTTCGACAGAAGATGCGAAAGAGCCGTAGGTAGGAAACAACAAGCCTACAAGTACTGGCAACAAAATCAGACCTCTGAAGTTCGCAGTTACTTTGCCGAAGCGAGAAACGAACGTGATTGACGAAACTAAAACTTATGTTAAAGAACTGCGCAAACGAATAACACCGATTTTTTGCAGACTTTTATCTGCAGAAAAGGTATTTACCCATCTTCTTGGAAAGTCGCCCGAGTGAAATGTGTTTCAAAAAAGGGCAAGAAAACCACGGCCTCAAACTATCACCCAATTGCCTTGCTTCCAATAATCTCCAAAGTCACGGAACGTGTAGTCAATCAGCAACTACTCAAGTACCTCGAGACCAACAGAATAATTAAAGATAACCAATACGGCTCTCGCAAAGAGAGATCAACAGGAGATATATTGGCCTATGTCACTCATATATGGAGTAGATCAATTGAGAATTACGGAGAATCTCGAGCGATTGCGTTGGATAGACCGAAGATATTCAACAAAGTTTGGCATGACGGATTGCTCAACAAACTGCCGTCCTTCGTAGTGCCAGCGTCTCTCTGCAACTGGCTTGCCAGTATTGACAAAACTGAAGCCTAGCTGACAAATGGGATGGTAGTACATGTTGAACGGGATTGAAATGATATGGGTGTAGTTTTTCACTGTGTAAAATTTCTAAAACTGATGAGTAGCATTCTCTAAATATTTGGTACTTATACTTGGATTGTCACCCACTCGCACTACAATATCTTCTCAATGTTGTACAGATATTGCTTTAAGACGCCAACATGACTCTGAGGACGAAAAGACTCTGTTTCACCTAATGGGGCGTATAGTCTTTGAAAAATGCTTCGATCCGATTGCCTTCTATTTGGATATTTTTGCAGGTAGCGTCTTGCTGTCGCACGGCTGTTAAATTTACTTGGGTATAAATGCAAATCATATCTCTCTTATTATTATTGGTATATTCATTATGCATATTAATTACTTGAAGTTGTTTTTTATTACGATTTAAATTAACGTTAAAATACCTTTCATTTAAATTAATGAATGTCATCACTGCCTGACGTATTGTCAAGTACCCATGACTGGGTTCATTTCTTATCCATAGCCTACTCCATTCTTAACGAATTATTTTTGAGACCGCGATTTGACTATGTAATAAAATGATTAAATGCAAATATTTTGAAAACGGCTTCTTTAATCGAAATAAATGTAGTATACCTATTTTTCTTAAAAATCATCACACTATCATAATTGACACTTATTATTCAATTGTAGCAATATGATTTGTTTCTTGTATTGTGTACAATTTTTCTAATAAAAGATATTTGAATTTGAATTGAAGAGCGAGGTCCCATTTCAGATTACAATTATTGCCTGTTGCTCCGCCCTACTTTTT
The DNA here is from genome assembly GCA_016904865.1 of Pissodes strobi. Lineage (NCBI taxonomy): Eukaryota > Metazoa > Arthropoda > Insecta > Coleoptera > Curculionidae > Pissodes > Pissodes strobi. The sequence goes on along the minus strand of JAEQML010082803.1, from coordinate 3,073 downwards.
TTACGTTTAATTGACTTGGGAAATGTGTCAATAATGCTTGGTAAAATCCGCTTCGTTCGCTCGTGGAAGGCGTGTTTTTTTAACGATTTTAATGACTTATGGGTAACAATTGGGCGTGGCATTACCAACATTTTCACCTGCCTGCGCCCATGAGAACAAATCTGAGAAGAACGGCCTCTTATTGAGAAAATAATCATCAGGCTGGCGACTCAGCCTTCGAGTCATAGTAGTCGGCTTCTCGCGACGATAGCGGCACACCCGGCTCTCGAGTGGCACTAGCGGTCAAACTATTTGATTTCGTCAGTCAGGCCGCACGCGACGCCGCGTTAAGCATTGGGGAGGTGGACACCGAAGGGCTTCTATTTTCCTTGAAGAATTCCAATTTTTAGACGAAGTGGGTAATACTCTTAGGGAATTGTTGATGAGTCTAGTACAAAACTGCCGTGTTCTTTGGGATATGAAACATAAAGCTATCATAACAGGTTGTTAGTCGACAGAGAGTGGACAAGAGTATCAGCTGATCTTCAAGAAACAAGAAAGTTAATAAACAGGTTGTCTATTTTAAGTGCGTACCTTATCGCTATCTCAGAAAAGGTTTGAGTTACAAGGTCGATTATGTTAACAAACAGTTGCAGCGAACGCAACTGCAGAAATCACGCAAGACTCTACTGCCGCCTCTGCTGGTCAAGGCGCGCTAATCGCGGGTGTGGGACTGCCGGCCGATCCGCGCGACACCGCCTACGTAAGCCATTGCGTATCTAAAAAAAATACTTTTTTCTATGACCGTGCGTTTTTATCCGCTTTTCCGAGTGCGGGAAAGTGGTACTATTCTGAATGTCAACATCATTTGACAGTGTCAACTTTTACCTTGGCCTTTTAATATGCACTTTAATTTGTATGCGATCGTAGAAAAAATAATGTTCCCAACTCATGCGTAAAGTGCCTTTCCCGCACTTGACTGCTGACCCGAAGTCCATTTCGCGTCGTTCGGTTAACGGCAATCGCGTGCGAGAAGGCATCACTTTCCGCACTTGTTAGGAAAATATCTTTTTAAAGAAGGTTACACAAAGAGTCTGGTTATTCTAGAAGTCCTAAATGTGGTATCGGCAGTCAACGTGTTAGCTTCTGGCTTGTTTTTTTTATTATAATTTTTGATACTTTTATGGCATTGATTTAAGATTCATACTTTATTTTGTTGCAAAGTCTAAGAAAAGGTTGGTTCCATAGGGAGGTGGTGCCTTAAATAAACAAACCCACCCCTATTCGGCAATAATTGAGCCTCTGACCTATGCATTGGTAATTGTATATTTCCTTAAATTCAATTAATTTAGTTTCATTCACTCTCAGTTCCTTCTAAGCTAAGCTAAGTGAAGGTAGCCAATAAAACTTAGAAGTAAAGAAAAACGTAACAAATTTTAATATTCCATGCAGACAGTTAAGATATAATGCCCTATTCCACGTACCTTTTTACACTATGAATTATGGCCTTAATTTACCAATTGATAGGGACTTAAAGAGTCCTGAATTCCCTGTATTTAGGTAAAATGTAGAAAATAATATGACAGCCAATCATAGCCAATAAATTGATTAAATTTGTTTCCCCTGGTCTAACCGGAAATATAACTGCCGTGCTCACCATGCATAAAACTAGCGAATGAGTAACACAATGTTCAATTTCTTACTTGGAATCTGACATGTCCTCTTCATCTTCACTTTTAATATTAATTTCCTCGTGACTTATGAAGTCCGATTTAATCAAATAGTCATCACTACATGTAATCGCATTGGATTCTCTAGAAACAAAATAATAACAATATTCCTTTATTTCAAATTATTTTCAGATAAGCATATAAAGAAGAAGCAAAATGATGTCAAAACTCAAGAGAGAAACCTAAAGTATAAATTGCAAATGGTTACATTGAAGATACTCTTCTAGAGTATTCAATGTAATTCAATGTAACTAACATTTTTTTTGTAATTTCTCTTAAATCTATATATACTATTCACAGTATTTACTGATTTAGGTAACTTGTGATATAACTTTATGCACATGTAATATGACCCATTCTCTGTTAATGTTAACCACGGGGGAGGTTAAATTTAGAGTTCTTGTATTTATGTAATTATGAACATCTTCTACTTAAATGTATCCCTATGTTTAAATACAAATAACAAACATTCATAGATATAATGTGTTACGGGTGGAAATTCTCGTATTTATAACGATCATTTTAGGAAGGAATATCGATTGGTCAATCATCTTTATCGACTTTTCTCGATAAGTTGGTACCTGTCTAGGTTCTGACAAGCAGTATTTTAATTGGCATTTAAGGATTTTTAGTTGAATGTCACCCGATCGTTTTGATGTATTTACAGATTTGTTTCTGCTATTTGATCCAGTGGGAAGAGAGAAAACAGAAGAAAACTGCTGTTGTTGATTTTAACAGGCTTTTGTTTATTCATTAGCCAAAGAAAATTCCTTGAGTTGAGAGGTAGTCTTCGAGTAGGATTTTATTTCATAAATGAAATAGACTGGAAGTCGTTTGAGACTCTCGAGGGAAGGTCAGTTGCGTGAGAAGAAGTTTCTAGCAACCGCCGTAATGACAATATAGGCCGTTGATCCTTTCAAAATACCCAGGGAGATTTTGGTAAACCCCTAGTTATGGGGTTTTTTGGAGCTGTTTTTTTGGAGCTGGTTTTTGGAACTGTTTTTTTGGAGCTTGTTTTTAGCAGCTTAATTCTACAGCGGAATTTCCGGTAGCACTTTGTTGCGGGGTTCTATGGCTGTTTCCATGTAGGGTAGGAAGAGTCACTATTACCTGGAACCTGATTAATCTGGACTGTTTGACTTACAGAGAAGGATGATGGACAATTCTCGGATATAATTTACAGGAGTTCGTTACTCAAGTTAAGTCTAAATCCTATATATACTATCAAATTCAGATAGCACTATTGTGCCAGAAATATTTGAACACAATTTAGTATTCAAACCTCGATTCAAACATTTTCATAAAACGCTTTAATACTTTCTTTAGTAAGTAATAGCACACATCATAATCCATTAGAGTATATA
>JAEQML010082800.1:0-10689 GCA_016904865.1 Pissodes strobi | reverse complement strand
CTTCAATGAGTTAGAGAAGAAGGATGTTTTATACAAAATACGCTATTTTTGTCTGGTAAATCTTTTTGGGCCACCCCAATGTTAATCCAATAAAGACCCCTAAATCCCCCGTTGTTCGGATGCACTACCAATATTGCGATGAGTCAGCAGCAAAGCGTCCCGTCGCCTGAGAGACGTCGAAATGCGTGTTTCAATATCAGAGTTACTTTTTTTTTAATCGAGTTCCTTAATGTATTGTCAAATATATAAATAAATGCATATGTTTTATAGCTGATGCCTTGAACCGAATTCAGAAGTTGGGAAGGCAGTACATCCTATGATAATCATCATTTCTAAGGGATGAACTGACTTTATGAAATTCCAATGTGCTGATGAATTATCTTATCAAGAGCTAAGCAGATGTACAATTAAAACTTGAAGATTTTATGGCTGGAATTTTAGTTTTCAATATTGCGATTGGGTATTATGCATCCTTTATCAGGGGCTTCTGATATATTTAAAACCATACATAATAGGTTTTGACACGCAATTTAAAATATGCTAAACTAGAAAGCTTTATTATTAATTTAAGAATGATATCGAAATTAAATACCGTTAAAAAGGCATTGCCTCGGGCATTGCTGCAATAACCCCCTGTAAATCATAAGATTAAAAATAATTATTGATTTATTTATATACTCCTTTACAACTCAGATTGCGTAATTTAACAGATGTTTCGTAATATGCAAATAAGTGTATCCTGACCAATATAAAAGGATAGTTTCAGAAACCAGCAGACAACATTTTCTAGAAAAAAGGATTATATAAGATAAAAGAAAACATTGCAAGAAAGAATTCTTGGGTATCCTTTAACTGATGTCGAGTCGACGTCATCCGACCTCTATTTCTTATAATGGGATTATCCGCCTGTTGCAAGCAGAGAATGATTTTCTGTGGCGATCGAAGCTTTGTCTTTTAGGAGGAAGACTTTCTCTCTACTTTATCGATGCCATTTTTTGTACAGCTATAAAAAATATCCAGACATCCAATTACTTTGCAGCCGGAGGTGCATATTGTCCAGATCCGGATGGAAGCAAATTCTTGAGCCATTCGTAATAAAAAGGGGGTGATGAATTTTTTTGGTTCCACACACGTAGAGTTCCGATCACTACAATGGCGAATCCTCGAGTTCGGACAGTTGGAACCTGATATCTGCTCTGGCTATATACCAGAATATCAACTAGCTGAAAAATTCGGATGATTAGAGTCTGTTTCAGAAATATATAGAGCAATAAAACCATAGTTTTACTACTCTCATAGTTTGGCATTGGTTTCTTTGCAAAATTCTTTTATTTCATCAAGTGCAGGTAGTACTACCCGGTTTAACACTGAAAATGGTACGCCGAAGGCGTGCAGGTTGGATACTTGTAAAAATAACTTAAATTAATGAAATTTTATTTAAAGTATAAAAGGTTATATTCTTCGTCATCTGATCAACTGTCATCACCTCTTGACAATATAATTAAAAGGTCGACCGTCTGATCGATCAGGTTGTCAAGATCCCACATTGCCTCTTCCTGTTTAATCACATGCTGGACTGCGTTTCGCCAGTTCTCTGGTGTCACTTCTTTAATGGCTTGATCAAACAGTAGCTTAACATCTTTCATTTTAAACATCGTGTTTTGTCTTGCTACAAATCCTATCACTTGCGCCCATATAAGTTCTATAAGATTTAGGTTGCAATGATATGGCGATAGGCGCAGCATAGTTTCTGCTATATCTTGCACGGCATATTTAATAAAATGATTTTCTTGCAAATTTGCTATAACTAGTAGTTCTGTCTATATCAAATTAAGTTCAAACTCAATACCTTTGTTAGATAGCCAGTCGATAATTTATTGTTTTCTGCGTTGACAGGCCTTCCATGAAAGCTTGGCGAGCTCTGGTTATATTTTTGTCTTGCCAAATCTTTTGAACTATATAACTTTCATTGATCCAGGTCTCATCAAGTTATTTTTTTTTGCTTCCTGCGGTACTGCTTTATACTTCTCAAGCATTTTCGTCGCCAGCAAACGATTTCACCGCTTTCCAGTAAAAGTGTCTTTCGGTTATGCTTTTCCCAGGCAACATCCATATTTTTTTTAAAGTTGCCCATAAGATTTTTCTAGTTATCAAAGAAATACTGTCACCCAGGCCAGCTGCATCAAAATGTTATCTATCTATTCTTTTTTAAAATAAAAATAGTATGCATTTCTTCGAATTACACATTTGGTGTCTTCATCAAGCACTTTTGCTGGTCTTCCTGGAATTTTCTTGGGAAGTTCCGCTTGACCTGCGACCTTTCTCTCAAGCAATAATTTGAAAACAGTTGACTTTCCAATTTCAGCCATTCGGGAACATCATTTGATAATTTCTTATACAGTAAAACTAGGGTAATCGTGTTTTCTGCAATGGTGTACATTTAAAATAATCACTTTTTCACTCACTGATAGTGGAGAATTATTAGGACATCTTTTCGTTGGAGTGAATGTCGCCATTTTATTAGTATTCGGCGTAAGAGCAAATACGAAATGTTTAACACGCCATTAGGAAGTATTTATAATATGTGTCTTTATTACTTGCCTCACTAGGTATGCAGAAGGCAGAAGGACTACAGGGATTTAAATGGATCATAAATGTAATCTATAGAGTAATAAAACCTCATTAGCTATGCAAAAGGGCTACAGGGATAAAAAGTTTCACTACGCCTATGGACGACCATATATTTATTACTCTATACATTTCTGAAACATACTTTAAATTTATATTCGATATTAGTTAACCAAACTGCAAAAGTTGCAAGTGAATTCTAACCGGGAGAGATATTATGTGCATACACCACATCACATTTGACTTTTTGTTTCCAAATATGAAGAAAAACTCCGATAGAAGGCCTACCATAAAAAAGATTAGGTTAAAGCCGTTAATATTCCATACCACATTTTTTTAAATAGATTTAACTAAATAGTCATTGTCTCCTGACCTTATACTTTACTCCCTTACCAGATGTCGCTCGCCCTTAAAAATCTAAACTTGTTTTATTTCCGGAGTTCGAATTGTTTGAAACTGCAACATCCGTATGAGGACACACCTCATCTTTAGTAATGAAGCTCAATAGATTCGTTTTAAAAACAGATGTTGTGCTCTTGCAACGGATATAAAAATAGGACGTGACGACTGTATCGAAATAGGTAATGGAAATAGGGAGATCAGAACAAAAGACCCTTTTGAAGTTAATAATGAGAAAAATAATAAATACAGCCGATCATACATTATGCTGATATATAAAATAGATCGTGCTTATAGGTGTATCGAAAAAAATAGAAACGATTGAGTCTATTTCAGTAAATTTTGTATTGAGTCTATTTCAGTGAATTTTGTATCCAAATGATTTATGTATAGACATCTTCTATAAATAGCAATCGAAAAGCAAATGTTTTATTGAAAAGAAATTTCAATTTTATTCAATCACAATTAATTTTGTCCCATAAGCATTTCCATACTTGTTGATTTTTACAAAAATTGAAAGTCCATTTGCCCAATCGATTATATACCGAATTTTGTGTGATTTAACTTCATCCGGGTTGGCTTAAAGCGTATCGAGGCTCACGATATAAACAGAGCCGGAAATGAACTGAAACCGCGGAAAGTGTGGACATCAACCAATATTCGTCAGGCTCTCTCTTTTTTGCCTTTACCACTTTGAAATTTATTCAATTCGGAATTGGTTTCCATCATCGCAGCTCCCATTGCTGCCACCGCATTTCTTATTTAAATATGAACTTACTAATAATGTTTTAAATTTGTTGTTATAATGTCTTCTCAAGCAAAACTTAATAGTAAAAGTACACTTTACTTATGTCTTGGTCACAAAATCAAAAAAAAAACAAGGAAATTGCACAGAATATTGACCTACACGAATATATTAAAACTAAACCACTTCAAATAGAAACATAAAAATTTCAAAATAATGCATGATTGACAGAAAATATTTTTTAACTATTATTACCCAAGTATCATGAATTTAATGTTATTAGTGATTGAAGAGATCAAAATTAAAGTCAATATAAAAATTATTTTACATGGGGCATTGGCCATACAAGTCAATATTAAAAAATTAGAATATCTGGGCTGGGCATACATCTGACAAAAGAAACAAAACAGTAACACATACCATTGACAAAAAGTATTACAGATATTTGGTATACCAATATTTATCTAGACTATTCCCTGTACATACGTCGCGGATGCTTTTATTTTTAATTCGTAGTGGAACACAAACTAAAAAATGCATTAACTAATTTAAAGCTCTGACGATTAATTTGAGATCTATCTGGGCATGCATGCACCATGTAACGTTACGAAAATACGGAGGGTCTGGTAAAAATAATTATTTCAAGCAGAAACACATATGCTTCTGAGTTATAAATAGAACTCTTTTAGATTTTATTATCTTTTTGTGGTGTCCATATGTATAACAATATGGCAGAGATGATGGTTACTGGTATAAGTACTAATAAAATAGGATCACCATAGCTGATTTATGGAAATATTAAAGCAGTTTGGAATCAATTTTTCTGCTACTAATGTATTAGTATTAACTTGGACTGAAAACTGCATGTTCATATATATTTCTTTAAGATACGAGAATATAATAAATATTTAGTTGAAAAGGTATTACGTCAATTAGCGGAAGTGAATATACCGAAAACTTGCTGAAAAGAGAAACTGTTTGGTCAGTTTTTAATGTATTTAACTATTATTCTTTAGTCTTTAAGCCAGTAGTCTGCAATATTTATGAGTATTTCTTATATCGCCAATATATAGGTAAACAAGTTTCAGAAATATATTCCATTGAATATATTAAAATGTTCTACTAACTACTTTATTATATCTTATATTTCAAATGCATTTAGATCTTCTATAAGTAATATATTATATTCGTGACAGCTTGTTCGGCCTGTTGAATTCAGCCAATTAATTGACGTAACTTCAGATGGTGGTAACATAGTGGTCGCGAACAATAGATAAAATATATAAAGGTGGGAGATTATATTGTCACTTGTCCTATTTGTATTACTAGAAAAAGGCGCATATACATAGTTTTCCTAATCTATACAGTATACTGTAATATTCGCGATGTTGTATATTTATGTTCCAGCACAATTATTCGTATCAGAGAGAAAAGAGCGGGTCTTATTTATGTCCTACCCTAAAAAAGTACCGCACACTTATCTCAACAACTCTCAATTTTTTTAACATAATCACTATTACGTCTAGACACAATATCATTTCTGAAGCATTTCAAGTCAGGTATAAGCAAACAAACACGGGACAGCGCGAGTATCAGTGCTCGGCCAAAGTTTCGCCGAGTAATTGTATAGATTAATACAAAAATGGAGAAAACGACGATTTTTTTGTTATTTTCAATAACTATAGAACAAACAATCATTTCCTGATAGTTATGATATCAAAAACCAGTCAGATACCCACTAATATAAATATGGTTTTGATAATAAAATTTTTAACATGCTTAGAAACTAGAGGAAGTAATAAAAATCTAATTAAATTTATTAGGAGTCCAAGAACGTCGTCATTGTCTACAAACCAGCAGAACTTTTAAAAGAGTTTCTTTTCGTCTCAAAAAATGTCCCGCCTGTGAAAAACGCAATATAACTGCTTTATAATCTTGACGGAATGTGGGAATTTATTTTGATTAACTGGCTACCCATCAAATGGTAATAGACATCTCAATTATAGGTAAATTTAAAACATATATCAATTTTAGCTTGCAGTATCTGCTTTGGTGATAAGATGTAACTTGAATAATTTAAGCATGAGGTTGAGGCAATAGAACACATATATCTTACATAGAAACTTCTAGCTTTATCGTTTTACGTGATAGAATAAGAGTGCTCATAGAACATTGTCACAATCGCATAAACTATTTTCATTAAAAATGTGTGTACCTTGTTCCTTCAGTCTGATCATGATGATTCTCTGATGAAAAAACTGATCATTGTTTGTCTAATTGCATTTTTGTTAATACATGTGCAAAAATATCTTTGAATCCAAGATCTCGCAAAGTGGGCGACACGATAATAATTGAGATATAACTCTATACCAAATCGACTATCCAATCCTTTAATTAGACCTGATATTACTTCCGCCATCTGTGAACCAATATATATGCGCTTCTTTCTTCGAAATGCTCATTAGAATTAGGCAAGACGTTGCCACCGATATTTTGGAGAATATTATATGATAATGAAATATTCTTTCTTAATTACGTCTTAAATCACTTTCTTGCATAGCACTTTGCTTCTGGAAATTTTCCAAAGCCCTGTCGGGTAAAGAGTGATGATACATCTGCACATAACCTAGTAAGGTTTACACCCTTTCTTGTAAAGCTGTGCTATGGAATCCAGGGCCACAAGTTGTTCGGTGTAGATAAAATATCATCCATAACTGATTTGTTTTACTTTGCATACTTTTCTAGGTTTGAATTGCTATCATGCGTAAACCAAACTATAGCCCCGATCCTATTAGAATTGTTTTTTTTTTCATCAAAGTCCTAATTACGGATACACACTTCACCTATATGACTTCCCATCAAAAAAAGTACAATGCCAAACAGCATGTTTATTCACAAACAGGAGATATCCAGTATTTGGCAAAATTCGTCGAAATATAGTATCTGCTAATCAAAATGTTTTAAGATGCAAAATGTCAAAGCCTTAGGTTTGGATGCCTAACTACTCAAAGCATTTAAAGTAATATGGAAAATTATAGCACCCGAGTATTTAGTACTTGTCAAGTAAGAGATAGTGGTCGGTGCGGCAAAAATAATGGCCAGTACATCTCCTGAAGTAATTTTTCATCGTTTAAGGCTCGCTTTGAGTACGGCAACATAAAATCTTATGAAATGAAGGATATGATAAACACTTCAAGACTTATAATCCGATTTTCTTATTTTCTCTAGAGCATCGAGTGTTGCATTTGTCTTGAAAAGCTAGCTATGTCGCATTTCGACTATTTTGGTTGGCAAAAACATTTAGCTTGCTGTGGGAAAATATTGAAAATATTCCTATTCTTACCCCAGAATTGGAAAGTAAGAATTCTTCCGGAAACCCTATGCACGAATCATTTTTTTTTGGCTAACGAACTCGCATATTTCCATATTGAAGAAATTTGGTTTCTGAAATAAAGTACGAAACCAAAATATCATCCACTTTAAAAATAAAATCCAAAATATTTGACTTTTTTTGAATAAAATATCGATCTAGAACGATAAACAATTATGCGTTTGGGTATCGGTTTTGCCAAATAATTCTGTCATTTCCATTTCGCCATTAGATCTTCAAAGTTACTGATATATATGTGACTGGTTTTATAACAATTCCTCGAAAAAGTCGAAAAATAGATGTTGCCTGCAACACTTTTCTTATTAATTTAAACGATATAATTATTTGTCTGTTGTGGGAAATGCTATGCTACTACTGTCAATTCATCAAATTTTCAATCCAACGTGTCTTTGTAAAAAAAACCATGGACCCTTTGATCTTTTTCTCACCTAAGGTTGCATTTGCTCTCATATTAAGAATGAGCGTTGGCTTTTTTTTATTACAACCACCAAATGTTTTTGTTATATACTGAAAGTTCATTGATACCTTTATTGAAAAGAGATGCTATAATTACACCTTTTAACAATTTTATTTCGAAACGCATGATGTAAAAAGCGGATTAATAAACGCTTGAATTGCTATCCTAATTTTACCCTTTAAAATTTTAGATGGTCGTATTCGAGAATTTAAATTTCAATAATTCATTTGCTGCCGAAGTGCGCAATTCATTAATTCCACCATTAAATACTCCCCAAACGTACATTTCATATACCAAAGTTATATTCTGAGAGAGATATTAATTCTGGAAGATAACGAGGTTGAATTTATAGAACACCTCTACGAGTTTTCGAAAGAGACCTGATATACAATTACGGGCAAGAAGTTGACAAGATATGGTCGCTTTTGGGTTTTAACGTAACGCAGTTTTCGGAAAATCTCTTCTATAGCACATAAGCTAAAACTTTATTTGGACATTTGTCACGTGTTCGCTGGATTTGACGGAACTTTGCATGAAATTAACTAAAAACAAGTAAAGTTAATTAGGAAGAAATTAATATACTGCGCTTAGTAAGCCCATTGAATTGAAACTTCTTTTCGCGCGCGCCTAGGGGGTAAAAATCCAAGGTCGTGACACACGAGCTAGCGGGACGAAAATCTGTAACGAAATAAAGCTGGAATTATTAATAACCACCTTCACCAATTTGTCAAGAAATAATTAAATATAATCTAAAAACCGTACGCACATAGTGCACACACTTTTTTTTTTCATTATTCACACTCATTTGATCATGGTACAGAACCCTAATATTGTTCAACGTCTTTAGTAAGTTATTTAATTAAATATTAATGCAATAAATATATAAAATATGCATAGATTCAAGGAGATAATCAATTTTCGATAGAACGGTCTTCATTGTATTTTACAAACGGGTCTTCTAAGCCTTTAAATTCGTTGGTATGCGACTGGGAGGGTTGACAAAATTGAGTTGATTGATCAAACAAGGGGTTCCGAGAGAGTAACTTTGAATGTTTATGAATATGAAATCAATTTATCAGTTCCAAAGGACTCGTAGCACTAAAGCAAGATATAAACAAGTACCCAATTTAGACAATTTGCATGCAGATATTGGAACTAAAATAAGGTGTTCATTCGCTTTATTTCCATAACTAAATACTTAGGTGCGACAAAACCGAGGACAAAACCGCTGCACTTAAATGAAACCAAATTGTTTGGAAATAAACAGAAAAAGCCGTTTTAATTGAAGAAGGCGAAATGAAATGCTGAAGAAAGCGACAAATGATGCTTTGTAGTTTAAGTAAAAATATTTATATTATGCATAAAACATTACTAAAGTAAATCAAGGATCTAAATCTATTGAAGAGTAGATAAAACTCCAAACCAAACCGCAATCTGAAAAAGTAGACAGGAATGTGGATCACACTGACAAAGATCGAATTTGGAAATGGGTCTAAATAGGTCGATCGCAATAAAAATATTTATTATTTAAAAATAAACATCTCTAAATAAAGGATTTATAGTTAGCATAATATAAAAATATGTTCTAGGTTAAGTTATGAGTAGCAATAAGGAATTCCATTGGAAAACCTGGCATGTTACGGGTGCATCTCTATCCTTCTTCTCGTTATGTAGATGCATGGCCATGCAAATACATTCAATCAGTGCTTATTCAGTGTCGGTAATTCATTCACGATATATGCAATAAACATTAACTATATTATATATTGAAGTTTTATATTGAGTTTTGGAACCGTGAAAGTTGGAGTTGTTGCTCCAGTACAAATATTGATAAGCTTACAAAACACATTTTGTAAACTTCTCCAATGTTCTGCCCCAGTAGACAAGATTTCAGTGTTCAGATTCAACATTTAAGTCCTCTCGACTGAGCTGGTGTAATATCTGAGGAATAAATAGTAGCTACCGAAGGATTGAAAAAAAAAATAAAATAATTACACAGTCGATTTAATATAACTCAACTCTATTAAATATGTAATCTATTTAGGATTTCTCCATATGTTTTCTTTTAGCAATAAAAATTATATTAGACTGCCGCGCTTTATATTAGAAAAAATATACCTAATAATATACCTAATGTATGTTATAGGTGCCATCCGTCTGTTGTCCCATATTGGTTAAGGTTTGTTTGAGATAAACTGGGAATTTAAGTTTAACAAGAGAGTTTATTTGTTAGTTCCTCGGTTCCTCCACATTTTAACTTCTTAAAGACCTAAAGTGTTTTTAACGACAAACTTGGAAAATAATTATACAAATATCGCTCGAAATGTCGCAAGTAATAATAATATGTTAGATTTAGTCTCCGAACTGTTGACGATGATATTGAACTCTAGATAAAAGTAAAGATAGCCTGGTAATAGATCTCTATTCAACTCAAAACACTTAATAGGTCATCTTGCATCTTTATATTGATCTTTCACGATAAATTCCAGATTTTTACTAACTTTTTACGACTTGCTCGTGCCTATGCCCACATTCTACACGCTCAAAAGGTTTATTTAAAAATCCCAATAACGATCCATGTTATGTTAGTTTGTGTATACGTTAATAAGCCCAATAAACCATACTTAAAAACAGATAAAATCCAAACTTAAGCTCGAAGAATTCAAAAAATGCCAGAAATGAATAGTTATCTGACGAGTTCGTATTATACGGTATTACAAAAATAAACTAGAATAAACTGAACCTAGAACAGAGGTTGTTTCTAAGAAGATTAATCGTTTGCTTGGGAGCTAGGGAAAGATCTATTGATTTTACAATGGGAATAATAAGAAAACGAGAAGTAGAAAAACATAAAAATCTTTACCGAAATAAATATTGTTGTTAATTGACAAGAACAGCTGAGATGTGAATTTATCTACGGAAGAAACTATTTTAATTGAATAGTTTGAGTAAGTTTCTTGTTAATATCTATTAAAAACGATTTGTATATAGGAGAAAACAACGAATAAATTAAGTGATATTTTGAGAAACAAGACTAATAGAAACATTTAGTTTTATGTAATTTATTTA
>MU197359.1:427-10689 GCA_016904865.1 Pissodes strobi | reverse complement strand
TGTTCTACTCATATCATTTCTCAACTTTCGAGAAAAATATGCTTGGGACAGTTTTGTATGGGCTGTTTTCCAATTAGCAGAGAATAACCCATCTATATAAAAATATTTAAAAATTTTCGAGAAAATTTGAAATTTTTTCAGTAAAGATGAAAAAAGGTTTAAATTTTTTGCCAAACACTGGAATGTACGGTAGGTATATTAAAATATTATGAAAACATTAAAATTTCTCATAACTTTTATGTAGATGTTCAAAATCTGCATAAAATCTCCCATTTATATAAAAATATTTTAAAATTTTCGAGAAATTTTGGTATTTTTCGGTTAGAGCGAAAAAAGGTTTACATTTTCGTCAAGCACTGGAAAGTATATAGTACAGCAGGTATATTAAAAGATTATAAAAAAAAGTTCAATTTTCTTCATCATCATCACCATCATAGTTTATTGGTGCTAAACAAACAAATGTCACACAGGTCAAAAAAGTACAATAGTGTACAATAATCAATAATTAATTCTGACTCAAAAATCTACATCATTTCTTAAGTCAAATGTTTGTGAACCATAAAAAACTTAAAAATGCTAAAATATTTTATCAACCATTATAAAGTTTAAAATTATTTAAAATATATAAGTTATTAAAATGTACATGTGAAATTACAAATTACATTGGAAAATTACAAATACAAACAAAACATATAGAATAAAATCTTAATAAGTACCTATGTGTTAAAACAAAATAAAATAAAAAAGAATGAAATTCATTAGAGTTTGAAAAGTTTTTCTTCTATGAGATAAAAAGTTCATGATTTATATTAAAATTGAGGAAATCATCAATATCATAGAAGGCATTTTTAATTAGAAATCTCTTGATTTTTCCGTTCATTAAGTTGATTGGCAAAGACCGGATTTCATTAGGAATCTTGTTAAAAATTTTAACTGCCAAAAACTCTGGGCGACTTTGACACTTTCCCAGCCTGCAGTAGGACATGGCCAGGTCATTTCTATTCCTAGTGTGGTGTTCATTTACATCTGATCAAGTGGAAAATCGAGATATATTTTTTTTATGAAAAGAATACCCCGTAGTATAAAAACACAAGGAAAAGTTAAAATCTCAAGGTTGATAAATGCTTCTCTGCAGTCATCCCTGAAACCAAGGTCTGATAGCGCTCTGATGGCCCTTCGCTGTAGTCCAAAGACTCTGACCGCCAACGATGCACTGCCCCAGACTATTATCCCATAGGACATAACAGAATGGAACAGTGAATAGTACGCAGTCAGTAACATCTCCTCTGAGACACTATGCAAAAGTCTCCGAAGCATGAATAAGGAAGTTCGAAGCCTACTTGACACATTGTCTATGTGCTTATCCCATCTCAATTTAGGATCAAGATATATTCCCAAAAATCTAACCTCAGGAGAGTTAGAAAAATCATCGATGTTACGGAGAGAAAAGGCCATTCTTTGTGTCTTTGCAACATTTAGCTGAAGCCTGTTTGCGTTGAACCAGTCCTCTGCCTCCAACTGTGCCACCCCTGCCCTCTCTATAAGATTTTCTAAATTTTCCCCAGATAGTGAAAGGGTTGCATCATCCGCAAAAAGAGTGTATGAGACTTGGCCTCCATTTGGTGGTAGATCATTAATAAATATTAAGAATAGTAGTGGCCCTTAGATAGACCCCTGCCCCTGTGGGACACCTACTTTAGTCTCCATCTCTAGCGAGTGATCCAACCCTACTCTCACTACCTGCGTACGATTATTAACGTAAGAGTGGAGAAATGTTATTCTTTCTTTATTGAATTTGTAGAGTCTTAACTTATCAAGGAGAATGGCATGAGTGACAAAGGCCTTGCTCAAATCACAAAACAAGGCCATCAAGTGCATCCGGTTTTCATAAGAATCCATGATGTTTGAGATTAAGTTGAGAACTCCCATTGTGGTATGCCTGCCCTCCCTAAAACCAAATTGATTCTCAGAGAACAAATTGTTACCTTCAAAGTATTCTATAATCCTGAGGGCCATACATTTTTCGATAACTTTTGAGAATGCAGGCAGAAGAGAAATTGGTCTGTAGTTTGCAACATCATTAGGATCGCCCTTCTTAAAAATTGGTGTAATTAATGCCTTCTTGAAAACTTTAGGAAAGATACATAAGTTTATAAGTTTAGTTAGAGGATATATTAATATATTTTTAACAGACTCTAATAATCGCACAGAGAGGTTATATATATCATTAGTTTTTTTTGTTTTTTAAGTTGTTAATGATGCCTCTCACAGTGTTGAAAGAGACATCTTTAAAGGAAAACTCTGATTCGGGCAGTCTTATGCCTTCAAGGCGGGAAAGAGGATTAGTCTGAGTGGTAGGAATATCATTAATTATTTCATGAGGTATATTGACAAAGAAGTGATTAAAATTATTAGAGGAGATATTGGGGTTGATGCTCTGTTTTTTGTCCCTTCCACTGTGACTATTTATGATATCCCACATGCATTTGGTCGGATTTTTGAAGAGGATATGAGGTTATCATTCGCTTTACGTTTGGCATCTTTGACCGCGCTAGTATACAATATTCTGAACCTTTTGAATTCTTCTCTATTACCAACTGTGTCGTATTGTTCACAAACTTCTTTCAAGAAAGACAGATGATTCCTCACATCCCTCAATGAGTCCGAGAACCATGGAACTCTGTGAGGTTGGTTGTTTTTTGCATGGTATGTCTTCTCTGGGAAAGAATGCAGATAGGCTTCCCTGACACGATCAACAAACTTCTCAGCCAAATCTTCCACAGTATCTTTGTCATCAAGGAAGGACCAGGAACAAGTTTCTAATGTATTATGAAAATTAAGAAGACCATACTGAGTAATTGGTCTAAAAGTTATAGGTTCGGACTTACCCTGACAACTAGAGTTAGAACTTGTCTCAAAATATAAGACCTGAAAGGCAAAGGTCAACAACCTCAGAATGAATGGAATCTAATGAAAAATTTATGAAAACATTGTCTAAGCAAGCAGCACCTCTAGTGTTATTAAAAATTGATGCCCTAAATCCCAGACTAGCCAACAGATCACAGAGATCATTAGCGTCTCTCTGATCAGTCCCAAAAGAGACATTAAAATCCCCCGCCAAAACAAATTTCTTATTTTGTCCAAGTTTTTCTATGATGTTTTCCACTGCCTCCAGAAAAATGTCAAAGTTACCAGATGGTGATCTATAAAAAACAATTACATAAAACTCTAATGCATTTAAATATATACAACAAAATTCAATGTGTTTTTCTTGATAAAATTCAGAGAATGTATTTACTTCAACAAAATTAAAACTATTATTAACTAAAATTAATGTACCTCCTCCCTTGCAAGAAGTTCGTGTTGAATAGGCTCCCAATTGGTACCCTGCTAAATTAAAGGAACGCAATTCATTCTCACAGAGCCAGTGTTCTGTGAGTCCTATCAGTGAGAGTGATTTGTCGACCACTCCTGCTTCAAAAGAGTCTATTTTTTGCCGAATGGAACGAACATTATAATGCAGTAGACTCACTCTATTTGGTTTGACGGCTAGTTCATTTGACCCTTGTTCTTGATGTGGACCCGAGCTCTGGAGTTTCCTCTTTTGCTGCGGCTTTGAAGGTTTAAAAAATGATTTACAATAGCTTCCCTGGGCCAAAGGCTAGCCTCAAGATAACTTGCCTTCTTTTCATCAGGAACCGCTAATTTAAAAGAGCTTCTTTTGTTGTGTAGAGTTTTCATTTTTTCACATCTACACCCCTCATCCAAACGTTGTGATTTAAGGAAATTCAGGATTGCATGTGCCTCAACTTCAGGAGCAAATCCTGAAAGAAATATGTAGCCCTTTTTTTGGGCGATTTTGAGGCCCGGGATGCATTCATTTGTACCCAACAATGGTTTGGGTCGTTTTCCTGTACATGATTTTGTCTTCTTCTCCTGGTTACCAGATTCCAACCTGATTCGGCATCAATATCTTCCTGGTTTTTGTAAAGGTGGCTTGAATTTCTCTCATTTTCCTTGCTTAAGGGGCCACTATTTATGAAAACATCATCGGCATCAATGTTTATGACATTTACGTGATTTCCAATCTTCTCTCTCTCGTTTTTCTGTTGGCCTTCCGTCTCGGAATTGTCGTTTGAGATTTCGTGAAGGTCTGTGTCCATGAGTTGATCAGCGTTTTCCGTTTGCTACTGTTGCTAATATTTTTGGTGTGGCCACCTGTTGACTGTTTTGGAACTAAACGAACAGCTGATTTCTTGTTAATGTTGATAGGACTGATGCTCAAAATGCGGGTGAAGGGGAGGGAATGTTTGTTGTTGTTTACCTTTATATTTTTCAGGATTTACCATTGTTTCCCGATTTTTCCACATATAATCCACTTTTTCTTTTAGGAGACGGTATCTCTCTTCTAGACTTTTTAGTTTTTCTTGTAGATTAGCAATGATCAAATCTTTCTCATCACTTTCGTGTAGATTTTCAAAATCTGCATAAAATCTCCTATTTATATAGAATGTTTCAAAATTTTCGAGAAATTTTGGATTTTTTTCAGTTAGAGTGAAAAGAGGTTTATATTTTTGTCAAGCTCTGCTGTATATTTAAATATTATGGAAAAATTCAGACTTTCTCAAGATTTTCGTGTAGATTTTCAAAATCTATATAAAATTTCCAACCCATTTCAAAGAGTTTCGTTGGAAATTAAATTTTTTCCTATTAAGATGAAACAAAGTTTCAATTCTTGTCAAATGTTGGAGAGTGTATGATATTTGAAAATAATGGGGAAAAATAAAAATTTCTCAGTATATTTCTCGTACATATTTTTGAAAAGTATGTAAAATTCATATCCAAAGGAAAGTTTCCAGGGATTTGTGTGCAAAATTAACATTTTTCAATTAGAGTGAAAATAGGTTTTTAACTTTTCTCAAATGTTGGAAAATACATTGAGCGATATATTTAAAGATTATGCGCAAATGCTACATTTTTTAGGGCTTCCGTGTTGATTTTCAAAGTCTACGTCAATTTTTTTATTTATAATGATATTTTCAAAGATTTTGGTGAAAAATTGGAATTTTTTCAATTTGGGTTAAGGAATGGTTTCAATTCCTAATGCTGGAGAGTGATACTGGCTGGCATATTTGGAGATTATGAGAAAATTTTAAATTTATCATCATTCTCGTATAGATTCTCGAAATCTAGGTTAAATTGCCTATTTACTCGAAAAGTTTCAAATATTTTCGTGAAAAATTAGAATTTTTTCAATTAGAGTGAAAAAATAGTTTATACTTTCGTCAATCGCTGGAAAGCGCATAGTACCGCAGCAATATTAAAAGATTATGGAAAAATTCCAAATTTTTCAACATTTTCGTCTAGATTTTTAAAATCTGCATAAAATTTCCTATCTACATAAAAATGTTTAAAAATGTTCAGGAAAAATTGGACTTTTTTCAGTTAGGGTGAAAAAAGGTTTATATTTTTGTCAAGCGTTGGAAATTGGAAGTTGGAAGATTAAGGAGAAATTCAAAATGTTTTTAGCATGTAGATTTCCGAAATCACATGGGTAGGACACCCATGTGAAAGATTTTCATAAAAATTAAAATTTTTCTAATTAAAGTGAAAAAAGCAAAAAGCCCCACGCATTGCGTACCAATGATGACAAATTTGCTTTTCAAAATTAAACCTCTCTAATTTATAAATACAGTTGGCCTCTTATAGGATTTAATATACATTATTTATTCAATTTTCTTCTTCACTTATTCCATCATCGATTTCATGGTCGGTTATTTTCATCGGCTGAAAAGCATGTATTTCGACTTACCGCACCGAGTCCCACTCAATTTATTATTTAGCATTTTGTTTATTCTTCAACGCGATAAAATACAATTTTGGCAAAAGATTAATATAAAATGGATTTGTCGTAAAAGTATACAAAATATATAGTCACCGTTCTTCGCTACATTTTTTGACTTATGTGATTGCTTCGAATTATTTAAATTTCAGATATGATTTAAAAAGAAAATTCTCCCAAAATGTTATGTTTCAATATCAAATTCCAAGCTTTTTCAAGACATTGAATTCAGAATACATTTCATGCTTCTCCGTTTTGATTTGAATTAAGGGACATTTGAGAAAGCTTCTTCAAAAACTTATATAAGATATTTTAAACATAATCTTAGTGATTCTATAGTTCAGCTAATTTCAATTATGGGATGATTTCGATAGACAACACATTCAAATGGTGCTAAATTCTTGCTCAAGATTTATCTTTGAAGTAGACCTCTCCCTCTCATATCTCATACGATAAGAATTTGAGTTGAATCACCTACAAATTTTTCTCCCTTGATTAACATTAAATTAATATATCGACCGAGTATTTCGCCAGAATAACTATACCTACCCCTTTGTGTCCAGAAACAAAGAAAGGCAACACTATCAGTAACAGGTGGCAAATAATTTCGTGGAAGTTTTTAGCCAACGATTGATATCGCATCCCTTTCATAGTTGAACATTTAACTAACTTGATAAAGCTGCTTCGAAAGGCTTTTATCAGAGTAGGTATTTCATGCAAGCATGAAACCCATGCAAACCTTGCGATTTTTATTGAAATTTTTCGTATATTTGCGACGGTGTATTTATAGAGGTGTAGCTGATATAAATGTACTGTATATAGTACATTAAAAAGGGGTTTTTTGAAGTAAAAACTTCTTTTGGCGTCACGTTTAACTTGAAATATGTAGATGTATACATATCATTAATAGCCTGAAATCTCATTGAAAGCTGGAAAAATAGAAGTAGTGTATTCATGAGAGCGAGTGGTAACATATCTCCTCCGGGAGATTAAGTGAATATATATAAGAATAAGCCAACATAAAGATAGAATAAATAATCATGGATAGAATAAGGAAAATTACAGTTGTACAGTACATATAATTCTAAAAACACACAACCCGGCAGTCATCAGCATCAATCTCGCAAAAGACACCTAATATTAAGAATAAGTAAAACATAAGTATTAAAAGTGTATCTATCATATTATAAATACTAAGCGAAAATTTGTAACTTGTGTGAGGTAATTTACACCGAAAATCAATCATTATCCTTCTTAGAGAATGCGCATACTCTGGGAGGGATAATAGTAATTAAAAATACTAACATCCAATTCAAATCATCAGTTAAGGCAATATAATTGACGTCAGTCAAAAGGTGTAAATAACGCACATAATTTTTAATATCCGATGTAATTTCAAACAATCTCGGCAATGTTTACTTTTTCGATGTTATATAATCACAACTAAATTGGCTGTACTAATTAATGTTATTAAATTTCAATAGTAACAAGTCCAAGAACAAGGTCAAAGCCACACATATTTGAAAACAGATGCGAAATTCAAGCTGCTATCACAAGGACAAGGCATGGCGTCGCACATCACAAAGAGTAAATATTGAGGAGAATCCAAAACTCGACGTAGAAACTGCTGACGACAACATATAATGGTTAGAGTATCAAAATGCAATTGTATACATATTTTAGCATAAGTTGTATTGCAGTTCAAATATTATGACTACGATATCTCTTATGGATAATATAAATTATAGTTTATCAGATGGGAATAAGTGAATAGGGAACGTTATTATTATTATTAGAATTCCTCATCAGAAATATTTTTCAATTGTTTTAGCATCAATATGTTTTTTTAATAATATTTACAACAATGTTCCATTTCGGTTTTACGTACACAGTGGACCAACTAAAGTATAACATAATACTTGCATATGTTCAACGCACCTATGAAACAACCATAAAATTATTTGGTATAAGTGCTGTATGATTCAAATGATAATTATAATTTTCAATCAAAATTACCTAGTGATAAAAAAATGACAAATATTTTCAGAGAATTTTATTTTAAGAGAAAACATATATACGCATACTTATATCAATATAATATTAGAATAAGAAGAAAATGTCAATATTTAGTAATCATATTTTGTTTATATTTGTTACATGTACAGGGTGGCTCGAATTCGTGTCTATGTATGGGGAACTCGAAAACCGTAAGAGATACAGTGTCGGTCAAATTAAGGCAAAATTGCGCATATAGGTGCCTAACAATATGTCGTTTAGAAAGTTTTAAAACTCCAAGTATTTCCGGAGATATCCGGAAAAAACCGAAATTTTGAAAAATCGTTTTATTTTTTTCCTGTGCTTATTTAAAAACGGATTTTAAATTGAATTGCACTTTTGCATTGCCGCTTTTTCCGCTCCATCCAATAATGTTATCCAGTTTGAAATCCAACGTTTCATCATCAACTTTCTTTTTGTAAATACGAACTTTAATTTTTTTTATCGTTTTTCAGATGGTATTGGCGTTATTAATCAGAGTATGTGTTTTTATTTTTTTTTATTTCTTTTTTTTAATTTTTATTATTATTTTTTTTAATTTATAAATTTTGCTTTGGCGTAATTTTAAATAATTTAAAGTAGGTACTTTTGAAATTTTTATATTCGTTAAAAACATTTTATTTTGGTTGTTGTATTAAGTGGAAAATTGGAGCCCGTATTAAAAATAAAAAATAGTAAAATTATTTTTTACGAGAATATGGCCATGAACTATTACTCAAACAAGTTGCTTAGTGCAAGGATGAAATATTTTCAACTTTTAACCAATTAAATTTTTTTTTAATAGAGAATATAAACAATTTATATTCATACTGCGTGATACTATAGGTACTTTGATGGAAAAACACACCTATTTGAATTTTGCATATAAATAATAAAAAAAAATAATAATTTATAGGCAAAATACCAATAGGTGTGTTTTTCCATCAAAGTACCTATAGTATCACGTAGTATCATTACAAATTGTTCATGTCCTCTATGAAATAAATTTTTTAATTGGTTAAAAGTTGAAAATATTTTATTTGCACTAAGTAACTTGTTTGAGTAATAGTTCATGGCCATATTCTCCATCGACACTTCTTTTGGCATCACGTTTAACTTGAAATATGTAGATATATACATTTAATTAATTGCTTGAAATCTCATTGAAAACGGTTTAAAGCTAGAAAAATGGAAGTAGTGTATTCATGAGAGAGAGTCGTCCCGGAGGAGGTAACATATCTCATCCGGGAATAACTGCTCTCACAATTAAATAAAATTTTCCATCCCTGTAGAACCTTAATACAATTATTGCTATCCTTATCTACCTTAAAGAGAGAGCCATAAACATGAAAACGACTCTTTCATGATGGAAGGAGGGGTTACTCTCGTCAGTAAATGAGGAGTTACTATGATATTGAAGCAAATAACTCATGTATGTTGATCTTGGGTTATAGCGTCTTTCAATTAACCCTGACTTTCTCATTTCCCCTTTTAAATATATTTAATTACTGGCATATTATTTCTTTAATTTAAAGTTTAGTGATCTATGGAAAAACTTAAATCAAGAAATCGAGTACTCAACAGGGTCCATTCAGAAAATGCCGGTTCAGAAATAGGAAGTCCCAAAAAAAGTGAAGTGCAGTTGAAAGAAGAATGTCCTATTTGTATCAAGTTAGCCCAAAAAATAAAATAATAGTGAAGTGCAATTGAAACAAGAATGCATTCAAATCATTGCAAAAAGAAAAAAAAAATTACACCAAATTCATAAATTTCGAAAATTTTGTAAATTATTTAAAATTCATAATCTTTTATCATCAATTAAAATGAGATAATCAAATTTTGTATTAATTCAAATATTATATCAAATCATAAAAAAGTATATAACATATTCAATGTAAATATTCGAGTGTGAATTGGAAATTCTTAATTACAAAGGAAAGTCGTATTTGGTATTATCATAATAACTACTTTAATGTTTTAAATAGTAGTTGCAGGGAATTCAATTTTGTAAAGTTTGGTTGTATTTTAATGGTTAAATAAAAATATCTCAAATATTATTGAAATTTATTGAAGGTTTTAAATAATTATTATAAAATTTTAAATAGTAATCAAATAGGATTCAAAACATATAAAGAATTTTTTGAGTTAATACAAAAAAGGATTATAAAGGAATACGAGTGTTCACATCATACATTGATTAATTACAAGGGAAATTCATATTTGGTATTATCATAATAACTTCTACGTAAAGTTTTTTAAATAATTATTATAAGATTTTAAATAGTAATCAAATAGAATTCAAAACATAAAATATTTTTTGAGTTAATACAAAAAAGGATTATAAAGGAATACGAGTGTTCACATCATGCATTGCTTAATTACAAAG
>JAEQML010082795.1:0-10690 GCA_016904865.1 Pissodes strobi | reverse complement strand
TGTAGATGAAAGAATTAGTTTTTCTAAAAATTTGTTTTAAACCATTAAACTTTTGTATTAAACACTTTTTTCAGAAACATCAAATAAAAAAGATAAAGGGGGTGTCAATATATAAAAAAAACCCTGTACATGTTTACTGATATTCAAAATAGTAATTTTCTTGTGACACTCGGAGTTCGACATTCTATTTCCAAATTGTGGAAAATAAAACTGAATTATGAAAGCCTTAGTTTTATAATTTGTGTGTATTACCTACTAAGTGTTATAATGCTAATAACATGGGTGCTTATGAATGAAAAATCCATAATATATGATTGATCACTGCTGTATGACATAATATATTTATGATATTCTAACGTGATATGCAAGGTCACAATCTAAGGGATTTAAACAATGAATAAATAGGAATTAAACATACTTACTTTTTTAAAATATTATTTCAAACCTAAATAGCCAAGTGACACACTGTGTAATAAAACCCTCAGCTTGACAGCTTCTCTACAATACTCGGTAAAATATTATTATTCCTCCCAGACTTGCTTACATTTAAAAATAATTTAAGTTGTTTCTACCGTATTTAATAAAAAAAAATCAAATAAAACACTACACTGAAAAATACCGTACAAAACAGGCACTATGGTCTATGCTTTAATCCTAACTTTATGGGATTTTCTTTAGGATCAAACAAAAAATATAATAAATATTAAGTTTCGCGATGTTCAAAGCACCAAAGCACAACTATCAATGGTTTTAAAACATCCCAAAAATATCGCCAAAAAGCTAAAAACATAACGAAAACATAGAAGATGCAATGACAGCAATGGCGAAATGAAGAACGTTCGTCGTGCAGGAACATCACAGCGACGACGATGTGGGTGAGGGGACCGCGGATAGTAAGTGAACATAGGCTCTCATGGGAAGTAGCCATTCTCTCTAGTTTATTATTATTCTTGCCTATAAATGGGGAAAAGAGAAATGATACTTTTACTATTTTGAACTAATGATCTCTTTATTCTCTATCACTTTATGTAATTAAACACACTAAACAACTCTTATAACTTTACAACTAATAGCTCTTTACAGTTCAACACTCAATCATTAACTAACTCAACACGCTTTCTGTCTGCGACTTATACAACCTACAATCTATCACGAATACTCCGGAAGAAGCGAGGCCACTCTATATGATTCTCGACCAGCGCATCGAGATAATTCCACAGTTCCTGAATCTTCGCGGCCTGCGATTACTCATACGTAGACCAGGGCCGTATATAGGGGGGGGGTTTGAACGATCGTACCGCAATTTGTTTTCAAAAAACTTCAAATTCTCAGGAAAACCAAAGACTGTCGTTTCAATCGACCATGATATCATGCCGACTCTGAGTTTAAAAAACGATGCAATTCTACTGCACGTTGCCATCTCGAACGCCTTTGAAAATCGAGGTAGTATGGGTTAGTTTGATTATATACCTATAATATATACTTTTGATGTATGTAAGCCATTTCAGGTTTGAGACATAAAATAAATGTTTATTTAGTAATGTCTTAGATAGTAGATAATATCTTAGATTGTTTTTTCCTTATGTGTTTTAAAATGAGTCGTTTTTTTCTTATTTATGCTTATTTTTAAATAGCCATTACACACTTTTATACTTGATTCCCGTTGCAGTATGAATTAAAGAAATTTAATAACCAAGACATTTTACATTTATACATTGTATAGTAAATATAGAATTTTAAAAATATATTTGCGTTATGGAGGTATTTTCTTTATGTATTACTTTCATATTTCAGCGAATGTCCAAATTACGGTAAAATCATTCCAGTGCTGTTGAAAGAAGGAATAGAAAAATTACCCGAATACTGTAAATTAACACCTGGAATACCTTTGAAGCCTATGTTAGCTCATCCTACTAAAGGTAATGTATATATATATATATTTCTTAATACTGCAAGCACGTTTAGCCTGCACATTGACATTCTTACCCTATAACCTTATGCGAGACCACTGTGCACTGTATCAATTTGTATAATATAGAATTTGAATGTAAAAAATGTGTTTATAGGTGTACAAGAAGTGTTACAGAGATTTGAAGGAATGACTTTCACTTGCGAATGGAAATACGATGGTGAAAGAGCACAGGTAATGTTTTATTTTTTCTTAAAAATATTTACATTTCAGTTAATATGTATTTTTATTGTTGCTTTTACTGCCCTTTTAGCAGCATAAATGTTAATGACGAAATGGGAACATCCAAAGAACCTTTAATATATAAGTTTGTTTCCTCATCCGAATTTAATCCGCCTTGATTCTTCCGCTACGTGGTTAATAGTGTGTCCGAAGTATATATTATGTTCTTGAACGTTTTCGACGGTGTATCCATTGGCTACTCTCTTATGTTTCACTCAAAATTTTAGCTTAAACGACTTACCTGTAAGAAAGCTCAATGCTATTATGCGACGGTCCGTTCCGTTTGAACATCTCTGTAGTTGTTAACCTAATCTTAGCGATTTACCATTACCTCCTACAGAAAGGCCTACTGGCTAGTAATTAAATTGACGTCACAACTTCTAGTCAAATGTTTTTGCCGTAAGAAGACCACTGAATGGGAGCCCACTAAAAGTATTGATTATTTTATCGCGCGTACTTCCGTATTTAACGTTGGTTGTCACGCTGGACTACTGGAATTCCGTCCCAATTCTCGGTCTTCGATGTATTGTGTATCAAACGATTAGTTTGAGAATTTAACGATAATGGCGGCCCTAATTAGTGATATTGTCTTGCATTTTTCTAAAATCGGATCTATTTATGTGCTTTTAAGTGCGTGAAACTGTACCTAATATTTCGTTGTATATTTAGGTATGCAATTTATATTGTTAGGCGTATTTTTAAATACGTAGAACTATATATTTCGAACTTAAAGACCTAGGTTGCTTTTGTGCAATACCTTAATGTGTGTCGCTCGGATCCTGTAATGGAAACTATACAAATGGGCCCAAAGTTCATGTTTTCTGTTTTCCAAAGGACGTAAGTTTAAGCTTTAAGTCATACCTTTTATGGACTGCTTGAAATTACCAAATACTGTATTAATGAACATCATATGAATTATGTTCTCTTATGCACATAATTTCAGCAGCCTATATTATACTTAAAAAATTTATTAGTGAGTTCGAAGATACATTTTTGGATATTTACAATAAAAAGTCATTTCTTTGTGATGTGTTGTTAAACTATCTAAGTGAAAACAGTCTTCTGACTCCTTTTGAGACTTGTAAAATCACCTAAAAATTGATATTTCAAAAATATTTCCTAGCAGGATTTCAAATACACTTCTTATTATGTTCTTTCAGTGGAATAAACTTCAAAAGATCTTTTACCGTAAAATCACTAAAAACCATCATGACGAACACGGCCATTTGGGAGGTGTCTACCCATTACTTCTGCTAGTCTCATCATTGTATGCAGCTATCTCGTGTTTTTTTTCTAAAGTCGGCAAATAACGACTCTGCTGCTTCTAAAAACGCCTGTTTTATCAGTTCCCAGTATTCATAAGGTTTCTTCTTTTCCGTAATTAACCCAGATTTTTCTCGAATACTAGAGCGCTGGTAGATTCTAGCCATTGTCGTCGTTGGCAGCAAATCGCCCACCGCTGCTCCTTGTGTTGATTTTGAAAATTTGCCAAATTTATGGAAGCTTGTATGACTTTGACACCTTTGTATTTTTAAAATTTAAAATATGTTGTGAAGTAGGAGAATTGCTTTTACGAGCTACCGGCAGCTCGCGATCGACGGGATGGCGACCACTGGCGTTTAGTATTTCGGTAAGACTGGTCTCAATCTAAAAAGCACCCTCCAAAATTGCATTAATTTTTCTTCCGTTTTGGTTATGGTAATTTAGTTAATAGGTGACCTTAAAGTTGAGTAATTTGCAACCCCTATTATATTCGTTCATTAAGTAAAGGGTATGAAAGCCCTAGATTTATTTTATTAATGTTACAAAAACCTAATTTTTTGATATGCTGAATTATATTGTGACGTTGTATTTTACTTAAGGAGAAACTAATTATAGTACTGACATCCTATAAAACGTTTGCTGGGGTGCAGGTGGTAAGTATGCCAAATAATTTATGAATAACAAAACAGAAACAGAGAAAATTCATATCTCATATGGTGGCATCTGTTACCAGGAATCTGGCTCTCCTCTGCTTGTGAAGTGGCCCCTGCTACTGGAGCGACGTTGCCGTCTAGGGCTAGTGGGCTGACTTCCCTACTCGAGTAGGTGCGTGGGCTGGACCATCATGTTGATCGTGTTTTGGACCATTTTCTTTCCTCAAAGATGCTGCTGTTTGGTAACTTCAATTTACCCACCTATACTAGAGCATATGTTTCAATTGATGCTAGGGAGTACTCGACGAATGCTGACAATCGTAGCCAGAAATTCAGCTCGCTAGTAACGTTTCTGATTTGGATAGGATTTTTATCTCAAGCAACGAAAAGGAACGTATTCTGTTTCACTATGTTTGTTATTACGATTTGTTGCAACTTAACACTGTTGACAATGTTAAGGGCGTAATATTGGATTTAGTATTTTCAAACTGTACCAATGTTCATGTATCAAGTAGCCAAATGCCTTTATCTAATATCGATATTCATCACTCCCCTTTGTTGATTGATTTTTCTTGTATCGGTGGAGCGCTTGATCGGACGGAAGTGCAGGATGTCGGCTATTGCTTTGAGAAAGCTGATTATGATTTGATCAACAATTACATTGAAAACGTTGATTGGAGTTTTATGAATTGTTACTGTATAGACAGTGCTGTCGAAATGCTTTGTACAGTTTTGTTTATTGCAGTAGATTTGTTTGTTCCTATTAAAAGAACTTGCTCCCAGAAATTCCCACGGTATTTCTCGAAAAGGGCAATTTACCTTATTCATAGCAAAAACAAAGCATTTAGATCGTTCAGACGCTCGTGTTTAATCTCTGACGAAAATAAATACAAATCTCTTAGATCTTAGTCCAAAGCTTCCATAAAAAATTACTACAGTTGTTTTCTTCATGACACTCAAAATAACATTTTCGGAAATATCAACACTTTTTGGACGTATGTTAAATCACAGCGTAAAACTAGTCAATATCCTAACTGCTCTGGAGGATGGCAAGTAGTCAGTGGCGTGCAGTGATATTGTAAACAGGGTAGGCAATCATAAAAGATAACGCGAAAGTGGGGTGGGGGAGGCGCCGTCGGAGACAGAAATTTTTCTCAGGTGCCACGCCCAACAACGTTCATTTTGAGACTCCAAAAAATGTTGGCATTAGGCACAAAAATAAAACTAATAATTGTATTTACTTACCAAGGTTCTTTCACGAACGTCTTACGTAAACGTAAACTAGGGCATAAATTGCGGCAACAACATACAACTGCCATATGTCCACAATAAAGTTAAATCGCGAATTAAATACAATCTAAATAGTCACTTTTAAAAACGAATATAAGATAGTTACGAATATTATTATAAAGTAAGTCACACACACGTAAACGATAACTTTTTACTATATTTTAGTCACTCTTAATTCTTATTCAAGTATAGGTAACATTATTATTTATAGATTAGGTCAATTCTTCGATCTTTTTGTAAAAACTCATTAATTACATCATTATAAAAATTTGTATTTCTCTTTATATCTTGTAAAAGTTCACTTTCCAAAGACATAACGGCCAAATTAGTCAATCTTTCTTGCCCCTGAGTATTTCTTAAATATGTGTGGATTCTTTTTAAACCAGAAAATGACCTTTCTGCCGAAGCGCTACTAGCAGGAATCGTTAAAATCAATTTTCCTAATGTTAATAATTGCGGAAATACATCACATAATGTTTTTTCCTGGATATAACTTACAATTTCGTAAGCATGCAGTTTGGAAAATTCGGCCGAAGAATAAAGGCATATTAATTCATTTTTTAAGCGATCACAATCGAAAAATTTTTCATATTTAGATTTTAAACGTAAAAAAATATCATCAGGAAATTTTGAATGGAAAGCATGAAATGATTAAGGATCTAAAAGTTTTAAAAAATGCAACTCACGAACCTCTTTATACCTGTCAGTTATTTCGTTTTTGACGTTGTCAACTATTTCTCTGAATACTCTTTTATAATGTATTTTCATATCACCTATATTTCGAATCTTTCTTGGTTCTCCACAATTTTTAACAATTTTCTCGTAAATAACATCATTTTCTTCAAAAACCTTTTCGACAAAATCAGTAAAGTCATCAATTTTTTTTACGCAATATCCAACGTCTACAATTTTTGACTGTAAAATATTATATGAAATATCGGTTTGTCCAAATATTGTATTAAATATTTCCAAAAAGAAATTGAATTCAAAGTCATACCTTAAAGCAAATTCATATATTCGTGATGCAGAAATACAGTCACCATCCCAGTCTGCTTGATTTTCTATTATTTCAGAAAAAATTTTAATAAGGTTTTCACGTTCGGTGTATATTACATTAACCGTTCGGGAATTATAAACCCATCTTGTTTGCACAACCCGCGGTAATTTTTTCGAACAAAACTTGTTATACAAATCCGATCTCTTGGTACTTGTGTGAAAAAACGTTGCTAACTTTCTTATTGTGCTAAAAAAATGTTTAGTTTCAACAACACGTTCACACGATTTGGACAAGACCAAATTTAAAATATGCGCAGAGCACCACACATACAAAGCATCTGTACAAGTTTCGCGGACTCTTTTTTGAACGCCATTTTTTTCGGAAGATAATACTGCAGCTCCGTCGTAAGTCTGTGCTATAAGCTTATCACAACACTCGTAATCTTTCACTATGTTTAATACAATTTTCGTCAGTGCATCTGCACTTCTATTTGCCGGAACATCAAAAAATTTAATAAACCGATCAACAACTTCATTATTTTCATTAAAATATCTTAAGATAACACATAATTGTTCTTTACCACTGACATCGGGAGTCTCATCTATCATTATTGCAACAAATTTTGTTTGCAGAATTTCAGTGCGAATAGTTTTTATAATTACCGCGGATATACTGGCAATAAGATCATTTTGAATTTTGTTTGACAATCCACTAAATGCGGGCCTGTTTTCTTTTTCGGTTACTAACTGAAGGTGATCTGCTAAAAGACCGTCATAATTAGCCAATAACTTAATACATTCTATGAAGTTACCCCTGTTTACGGAATGTGCAGATTCAAAGTGCCCGCGAAACGGCAATTCCTGCATGGCCAAATAACAAGTAATATCTATTAATCTCCGCATCACATTACGGTTTCTATCCACCCTCCCATTGTGCCTTTCAACTTCTTCTCGAAACTGGCGGGATAAAGTCTTTTCAATCCTAGTTTCGCCAAAACTATGCAAAGAAAGTGCGCTGTTTAAATGGTTAGTGGACTGGTCGTGTTTTTTTGCCGCATTTGAAAAATTATTCAAATCAATATACCCAGTTTTACTCCAAACATTTCTCTCTTTGCCAAAGAGTAAGCATGGCCAACAATACATTTTATTTTTATGATTACACCCGCAGAGCCACTTATAATTGTCATAGATTTTTTTATTAAAATATCGAGAAGTTTTTTTTTGCTGTTGCACGATTTTTAAGTCTGGGGTAGGTCTACCAATTTTAATAACATTTTGTTTTTCCGTAAATGTCATACTTGTAAAGGGCTTACGGTTAATAAGTTTTTCCAGACAGTTTACACTGTCATCGCACTGGCACTCCATAATAAAAAGCACTAAAACCGAGAGTAAAACAAATCAGAAAATTTGTCTAACCAATAACACTAACACAAAGAAAACAACCCCTTGTATAATAGGTACTAAACTAACTGAACTTTAACAATTCAAAACAATAATTATTAAAACCACGGCGCGTCAAATCCCAATCTCACATAGGAAAATAGGGCGACAATAATGTGCGGCTAGTGCCGGCCGGCGGCGTTGTATTATCGTTTCAGTTAATCAGTTTCTTACAAAAATGCATGACATTATTAATACCCAAATATTAATAAATTTAGGGATGCTCGATGTAATGTAATTTAATTTAAAGATGAACATTATTAAATAATAAAGCTTCTTTAACCAAACCCTGTAATGATGTAGCCGGTAATCGCTTTCTATCTAACCAATTACTAAAGCGTAAAAAACAATGCCTAGCAAAATATTAATTAAAGAGAGCACATTTTGGCAACGCCACTTATCATTGCGTAGGTGCGCCCATCGTCGCATGGCTTTGTCTCTTTTCTTTTTTATGTATCGTTTCATTTGGCTATCTTTTTTCAAGCACTGCTTTTCGCTTGCCTAGTAAATCCAATATAGACTGTGTAAATGCATGCCTTTGATTTCTTATGAGATGCTTTTTAGCGGATTGCGACCTGAGAATATTATTCCGTTTAATACACGTACATAGCGTAATATGAGTGTGATAATTTTCTATGATCTTATTAATATTTTAATTGGCGCTTAAGATATGCTTTGAAATTTGCATTATAATTTTTAATAAAATTATAATTTATATTATCGGAATTAAAATTAAATGGGAAAATATAAAAAAATATCAAAACGTCAGGGTAGGCAATGCATTTGTGCTTTCATTGTATGCACGCCACTGCAAGTAGTCCCTTGGAATGTTTCTGGATTTTTCGAAGGCTTTCGATTGTTTAGAGTACCGAATCCTTCTGGAGAAGCTGGAGAGGTTTGGAATAATGGGTCCTGGTTTGTCTTGGATTGGATCCTATCTGTCAGGGAGAACACAGATGGTTGTGATTGAAAAAAAGGGGGAAATATCACTCAGAAGTGGGTTACTAACATGGGGAGTGCCCCAGGGCACTACTTTTATATTTTTTATAAATGATATAGCATCAGAGATTCTAAACAGCAACACTTCTTTGGTGAACTTTGCGGATGATACAAACCTACTTGTCTTGGGGAATACCCTGTCTGAGGTCCTTGATCGGTTGGAAGCTCTTCAGGAATGGTTCCTTAAAAATCGTCTGTCACTAAATAAGGACAAGACAAACTTTGTGTGTTTCAGGACCTGGTGATGTCACCCTATCCAACAGCACCAAATTCTTGGGGTTGCATATAGATCAGAATCTGGATTGGGTTGAGCAGGTGTCCAGTATATGTAACAGAGTAAACTGCCTGTTACTCACTGAGGATAAAGTCTAGGTATTTGAATTCTGCAAACCTAAGAATTGTTTCCTTCTCTAAGATTCCCTGCTTATGTTTGGAGTGATGTTTTGGGACGGGAGTATCAATGCCAACAGGGTCTGTATTGCTCAAAAAATAGCAATCATAATCCTTTTAGCCTTTGGGTACAGAGAAAGCTGTAGAGGAAGGTTCAAATATTTAAACATTTTGACACTTTCAGGGGTATATATCTGTGAGTGTCTTATATTTCTTCGCAAAAACAGAAAAAAATTCACTGAACATGAAATTTATCATAATTTTAACACTAGATATGTAGGACTAAACTTTCCGGTTCATAGGCTGACTGCAACGGAGAGAGGTCCCATGTATGCATGCCAAAAGTTCTGTAAAGCACTGCCGGATGCAATTTTTCGCAATCTTTTAAAGCGTTTAAGAGGAAAACCATTTAACTTCTTCAAAAAATTGAGCCTTATACAATCGAAGAATTTTTTAATTATTTTTAAGATTAAATTGGATGTTTACCAGTTTGGTAGTGCAAATATATATGTTAAGTGTAGTATAGTGTTTTACTTATGGAATTGTGATTTTGCATTCCCATATTTAAGTACTTTTTTTTGTGACGCACATCATTTATTATGTATTTGGATTTGTAACAATTTTTTTATGATTAAAGGCTTTTGAATTTGAATTTACCATTTAAAAGAGAATTGCACAAACCAAGGTCAATGCTTTATAATATGTGTTTATAATATGTAAAAACAATATTTTGAATTGTTCTAGATTCATATACACAAAAAAGATGTCTCAATATTTAGCAGAAATCAGGAAAACAACACCTCAAAGTACCCAGATATCATATCTCGATTAGAAAAATGTAAAACTGATGCTGTGGAATCCTGTATATTGGATTGCGAAGCCGTAGCATGGGATAAAGAGAAACAGCAGATTTTGCCCTTCCAGATACTTAGCACTAGAAAGAGAAAGGTAGGTTATGCAGTTTTGACGGTTCCGTAGTCGCGACCCTTGCCAAAAATGGCATAGTCAGTCGCATCTAAGTTGTAGGGTTTTGAAAGTAAATGATGTTTTTCCAACAGGATGCCAACGAAGCGGATATCAAAGTCCAAGTATGTGTGTTCATGTTCGATCTACTGTACCTCAACGGAGAATCTCTGGTAACAAGACCCTTTAAGGAAAGAAGAGACCTTTTAAAGCAACACTTTCAGGAGCACGAAGGCGAATGGCTTTTTGCCAAGTGTTTGGACACAACCAAAATGGAGGAAGTCCAGGAGTTTTTGGAGGAAAGCGTCAAAGGTATTACATTTTGTAACCATAACTTGCAATAATTAAATACATAAATAGTGTAAATTAGACTTGACTGGAGCTG
This sequence comes from Pissodes strobi, assembly GCA_016904865.1. Taxonomy (NCBI): domain Eukaryota; kingdom Metazoa; phylum Arthropoda; class Insecta; order Coleoptera; family Curculionidae; genus Pissodes; species Pissodes strobi. Next base: position 120 of record JAEQML010082795.1, on the reverse strand, counting down.
AAGAATGAATTCGTGTATTATTTATTATATTTTTATGTTAGGTAACTGTGAAGGTCTCATGGTGAAAACCTTAGAACAAGACGCCACCTATGAAATAGCGAAAAGGTCTCGCAAATGGCT
>JAEQML010082794.1:0-10690 GCA_016904865.1 Pissodes strobi | reverse complement strand
GAAAGCCATCGAGAGCTACAGCGAATCTCGTGCAGTGCCTGTCGACAAATCCAAAGCATTTATGTCGCGGACTCCAATGATCGCTGCAGGCTCATTCCCAACACGATGCGCGAGCGAAAAAATCAGATTGCTGCCATCAATGAGGATATGAAAGCCATCGTGGAATCGGGTGAGGAAAACAATGTCCAGTTCAAAACAGGAAGAACTTAAGCAGCTGTCTTCTCAAAAACAGCAAACACCGCAGGCCTTGACTTATCAATGAGAGGATAAACACACTCTGACTGCATCCATAAGCTGGCTGGACATCAATTTAGAAAACAACATGTCTTGGCGTAATCACGTCACCAAAAGCGGCAAGGCAGCAGCACAAAAGCTAGGAGCACTCTATAGTGCAAAAAACTTGTATACACCTCATCTTCTCTTGCTACTCTATAAGGCCCAGATAAGACCATCTCTGGAATACTCTTCTCATGTGTGAAGCTCGGCACCCAATCACTTGTTCAAGATATTGAACTCCATAGAGAGGAGAGCAGTCCGTATTGTGGATGACCCAGAGTTGGCTGAAGAACTTGATATCCTTGAACATCGAAGAAAAGTAGCGGACCTATCTCTTGACTAGCGATACTACTACAGAAGGTAGTCGAACGAGCTGACACTTATGATGCCGCCCAGAGTGGTGCCAAACAGAAACACCCATCAGACACTAGCTGTTCATCAACATGCGATTCAGTTGCGAACACATAGGACGTCGCGTCGCACACGCACCCCTCGTTGAGTTGAGGTATAGGATTTTCCTTTTGTGTGCGTGCCGAACATAAAAAAAAAATTGATTTATCTATGAAAGAGCAGATGTTGATGTAAATGTCTACCTCTTCAGTATTGACAAACACATCAATAATTTTCTTACATGAGTTAAACAGGTACCTTTTAACTGAATTCTGTCAAGTGTCACAGAAATTGGTTTAAGCACTTGTAAACAATATTCAGCCATTTCTTCTTTAATATGAATATTTGATATTTTTTGAAAAATTACTATACGTTCTCGACCAACACCGCTTCAATCTTTTGTTGGTAAAACTACACATATTATAGGCTGCCTAAGATTTTTTTTCAATCAATTATAGGCAAAAAAATTAATTGGCCGGCCAAATTTTCAAAATGATTGGCCGGATAATTTTTCAGAATACTTTGATTTCTTTTCTTCAAGTGTTTCACTTAAGAGGGTTGATTATAACTGAAATCTAGAAGGTGGATGGTCTTATTATTTCAATCGCTTTAATCGACCTAAAACTACCATTCGGTGCGAAAATTGTTTTATCCATTTGCATGCACATTTCTTGTTCTTATCTTGTTATGTTCTTGTAACAAACGTGGTTAAATTACCACTGATTCCACTAGCTTGATAACTGACACCCCCTGATTTCCAGTTGACGCCTTTTTTACTTTTTTACTGATTGGGGATTCGTTTCCTCACCTTGGCTCTAGGTCGGCAACTATTGGACTGGTACTCATTTTCCGAGATGATTTTGCTATTACTTGACTGATTTTTACACATGATTTTTAAGAAGGTTTCCTTGCTATATTTTTTGCATGGAGGCACTCAAATTTGCCGATATTTTTTTTTACAAAATATTTCGAAATAATTACGTTTTTCTCGACTAGTTTTAAAATTAATTAATGATTTTGTCAACCCTGCTTGGCTGTATTATATACCCCCAACTATGAAATTATTAAACGGCTTAAATCGAAAATCAGCAAATTAGTGAAAATCAAATGAGATATTTGGTGTGAAAAAACTTTATGTTCATGGCTGCCACTTTCAAACCAACACATTTATTTTAAAGCTACATGATATTTTAATAAAGTTGTCGTAAAATAGTTTTATACATTATTAAAAGAAAATAAACGTGTTAGATATATTTCCTGGTATTTCGTTTACGTCTCATAAAATTCTTTGCATATTCTGCATTTTTCCGTAGATAGAACGCTGCAGTTATTGCAAGCTGCATTAAACGGTTCGTAGTAGAGAGGCAAATGTTTCAGAAATATGTAGTAATAATAATATTGGTTATATTTAGACTAATAGATATTGCGAAAACGTTATCGAAAAACAAGATAATATCCCAACAGGGGCCTACATGATACCATTTCAGGTAATGATCCAAACGCTCAACTTAGAAGAAAACTATAGGCGTCTTCTCTATTTTGCTGCAGTATCCCTTGCTCAAGGTAAAGTTATTTTGATATTGTGGTTTTTAGATGTAAATTCTTAATGCCAATATTTCACTAGCAGCAGCATTTTTATAGCATTTAAGGAGAAATAATGTAATCCTATTCAAGTTTGCTCTAAGAAAAACATATGTTCCCAATATAACTAACTGTTGTTCCCAATATAACTAATAATCTTGTAGATGAGGAACAAAGTAGCTTAAATAATAATTACCTAAGAGATTAGTTGTGTATTCAACTAAAATTATCAGAGAATACTTTAAATAATGTGTATATTTATGTAAACAATTAAGGACAGAAAAAGTAAATTGCGAAGAATCTTAGAGCAACATGAAATGCCAAACCATCCTTTTTTGTTTTCTAATGTGTCCTGTTTTAATGCGCTTACATTTTCGTTACTTCTAGACTAAACTGTCCTTTATGGTTCATTTTATGCTTCCTTCTAATCAGCTTCGGGTTTAAGCGAAGGGTTTTTAGCTTCCCACCTCCTCGTAAAAGAACTTAATTTTGTCGCAACGTAGTAAACGCACATTTTCACCTTTCTTCCGTAATGAAACATTTTAAAATTGTTTCTACATAAAAAGTTTGTAAGTATAAACGAATTTCCTGTACTAAATTAGTACTTGCAAAGTGAAACTTTTCAGATGAGCCACGAGAAGCCGTTTTCAATTTCCATTATAAGAAATTAGTTTTTGAAACTTTATCTTTTGGTGATAACGCTGCGTTAATGGAATGAGCATGAAAGTTGACTTAGTACAAAAAAAGCAGATGCCAAAGCTTAGCAACATTTTTTTACATTATTTATTTCATACTGTCCAGCGTAAATTACATTACATCATCAGATTGAGTCCGAGAAATGACATGACTATTGACTACTCCGGTAATACCTATTTATCAAGTGAAAAACAGAGGTCGTAGACCGAGTTGCGGTAATTCCACGAGCTGTAGTATGCCGTAACGTACGTGCAAAGTACAACATTATAGCTATGACCATTTAAAAAAATTGTGCGAGTCTACTAGTACTCGAGACACTGATGTGTAAACATATCCTATATCGACATAATCGTTATGAAAATATAATGCCTCCTTAGGCCGCGTGATGCCTGAATATAGGCAACCATTTATTTGGAATTGGTTGCCTATATTCTGGCCTTAGAAAGAGCATGTTTTACACTAACGGTTACAGACAGCCTGCAAAACACATTCCCCTCACAGATACCACCTGACGTGCGTTGTTTAATGTTTACATTTGTACCGTTTGCATTAGAATGTATAATATTACACTTCAGGCATAGCCCTGCGCTCGCTTCGCTTGCTACGGGGGCGCAACGAGCAAAAACTAACCCAAGACACGCCCAAAATCTGGAAAAAAAAATTTTACAAACATAACCACAAGAAAATTAAAAAAAAACATTATCGGGAATAGAACTCAGGCTGACGAACCAGAGGTCTAGCATCTTAACTACTGAACCACCAGAGCACTTGTAAGCAATTCATCGCATCGTAAAGACATAGATAAAATAGGAAAGTCATCTAACGAAAACACTCGATGCCTTCCGACAAGTCGGTGTTACAAGGAAGCGCTGAAGTAAACTGCATCCGGGCTTGACACTTCCGTCCATTTTCCCGAAATTTACTCTCATACTGCCGAGTAAGATGTTTACACATCAATGATAGTAATTTACGTCATTTATAACACCGGGAACTACGATTTAGATGAATTTTTAAACGAGTAATTTGGAAAAATATACAAGAAATCGAGTTAAAATATGTTGAAGTAACTGGTAAGTTTTCTGTCCGTTACGATAAGGAAAACCAGTGGGGAAAAACTTATAAAATAGAAAAACGAGAGCATCCTTTTGGCATTTAAAAGTAATTTCTCTATTGTCATAGTTGAGTGCTATGATAGGCATAGCCAGTGGTTATCTATCGGCCGGCGGGAAGAGTCGTACAACATGACTCTGAAAAACATAGAGTACCTACTATGGCAACAAACTGATTATAGCCATTCCTATCACCAAGATAAAAACAAAACGGATTTTCACTTTACTGAATGACGACAAAGAAGGAATACGTTCGCTAGACAGTTTTAAAGAATACGTCAGCCTTCCGAAAACCCTGAATGAAGATGCTCTTTTTTTGATTTATAGGGTGTATGCCAAAAAAATTGCGTGATATTTGAATTTGGAAAAATATACCGGACATTGTTTTCGCAAGACATCTGCTACTCTTTCGGCGAATGCAGGAGCTGATCTAACAACAGTAATGCGTCATGGCGCATTGAAAAGGTCAAGTCAGTGATGTAGACCAATATATTCAATTTTCCTTTGAAAAGAAAACGAAAATAGCCAGGATGGCTTAACGTGAGGCAAATTTTTTACATGTTATGCAGAAAAAAAAACAGCAAACCATATACACGATTAATAGTGATTGTTTTTAATGCAGTCCGGAAATTACACATCTGCCGGAATCGGTACTGCGAAGTACCATTTCTAGGATATAGGTCCGGGAAATGATACATTCAAGTACAATATGAAATAAATAAATACATAATATTTTAATTTTAACTCTTGGTTAGTATACCACAAAAATAACACTTAGTAAGTGTTCTGGGGTATGTAATAAATATCCAACAAACAAAATTCACTCAAAATTGTTTTTTGATATTCTCTTAATTTAATCATTATATGTGATTTTTGACTTAAAAAAAACATCAATTCTGCCTTACAAATAAAGAAGAGCTATACTATTATGATAAGAATATCATGCCACTAGGTGAAATTCAAACTCATTTTTAAGAGAAATGTCTAAAAACCAAGCATAACTTGAATTAAAGCATTATCATTATAAACCTGATACTTGTTCTCGGCGTAAACATGGCTTCTATCTTCGCTGACTTCTAAACTCTGATATCAGCAAAAATATACGCTTTTCAAAATATAATTTTTTGTATTTTCTGTATATACCTATTAGCTGATCATTTACTCCGCCGGTATTCATGAACCACAAATAAAATAAGAGGCCAACGGCTTCTTGCTCTGCACTGTAATTATTAGCAGATAGTTCATCCAATGTATCAACATCGCCCTTTGTTGAATTATATAAGTCGATGGTTTCAGGTAATTTTATATCACCAAATTCAGTAGACGGGCGAAGTAGAATAGAATATGACGTTTTTAGATTTTTTATTTTTTTTTTGAATATATGACATAGCCGTAACACACTCCTTAAAGACAAAAAGTGAACTGAGAGTTTTCTGTTTTGTATGTTTAGAAATGCTAATGGTATTTCATGCTTAGTTTTTCTGACTATCCCAACCGATGCACCTTGAGTAGATTGATCATAAGAGTGTCGTTGGGAAATCAGTTATTGAAAGTAAAGCTCCATATTCTTTTCCAGATACTGGCTCAGTTAAACGTTTAAATATATCTGGTGGATTAGTACTTCTTTGAAAATGATATTCTGGCTGTTTGGCAACGTATTCTTCTATGTTCAAGCAATAACATGTTTTCGCGTTAACGAGAGCCAATACGTTTAATCCATATTTTGCAGATTTATTGGGCATATAATGAAGGAATGACACCCGTCCTCTGAATGGCTCCAACTACTCTTCAATAGTTAGGGTTTCACCAGGCGTATATGCATTATAAAAACCGACAATTTCATGCCATTTTTAACAACAGATTCTTCAACTATAGTACTATCATGGTATAAATTAGAAAATAATATGACGTTTATAGCTGCTTTTGAAACATATGACATAGCAGTAATATTATCGTTGAAGGCAAATTTTGAACTGCGAGGTTCTCTGGTCTGTATGTTTAGAAAAGCTAATGGGATTTCGCGCCTAGTTTTTCAGACTGTCGAATTGCTCCCAATTTGCCAACCTCTTTACGTTATTTTCTGTTGGTGACGTTGAAAGAACGGCGTCTTATATAATCCAGTCAAATAAAGCAGGCCAATGACTTCTGCTTTATCACTTGGTCTTACCAAGTACTAATGTATGTAATCTTACTTAGGGGCTTATGTTTTTAACTTGAGATTTGCGTAATTACAACAAATAATTTTATCCAGTACTTATATGAAAAGTAGTAGCCAACAATCAAGAGTGGCATTATTTTCCCGCGCGTTGCCTTCCACGCCGGGTAGATAAATTAATATCTTTTCTGATCTTGTTCTTACTTTTCGGGCGTTTGGAAGTTTTGAGCATTTTGATTTAGCTTTATTCAAAAAATAACTATTAGTATTGTCAAGCGCAACATTTTTTGAGTATTACGTGACTGCAGCATTTTTAAGCAATACTTGTGTTGTTCTATTTTGTTTCCGCTTGTGCTTCTTCTCCGTAGCCTATAACAGATTCATCATCCTCGATCCTAACAAACTCGTCTCATAACCTCAGAAGCCTGCATTGGCCTTCTTCGTATCACATTTTGCAAATCGGTTTTAAGAAATAAAATAAAAACTCTGCTGTTTACCAAACTGTCTTCGGCGAGATCTGATATCAAACTAAAAACCCATAGACAGACTACCGCAAGCGGGTTCTTTCAATACATGTATGAACTAAACTATTGGCCGCTTGAGGTATGTAGCTTTTCCAATTTTAAGTTTATAGCTATAAACAGAGGTGAAGTATATTCTAGAAGCATAATTGTATGTAGCAGACGCAACAACACCCTGCGTAGGGAGATTGCAATATAAATGTTAGCTAGAATAGCTCTCTTACGTTCCGGCTTCAATGTATAATCACTCCATGTCTGGCCCTTTGCTCGCTCCGGGGGCAACAAACAAAAACTAAGTAATACTGTATCACATTAACAAATACGCATATACATGAAAAGCATGTACCGTCATGGTACAGCTGCTACATGCTATTGCATCTGTTACATGCAAAGATGCATTCCGGAACACTACCGGAGGATTAAATGACAATAACCAAACCTTGACATTAAAAATTATGAATTTGACACGTTCTGTCTAATGAGTAACGTAATAACAGCTGTTACATCACTAATGATGTAATTAGTTCATTATACATAACTATTGGTATAATGACTTTTATCACCTTACACATATTATATGGAATAAAACGTTGTACGATACATTATTGTGAAGCTACTATTAAAGCACTTGTTTAGAAATATCAGCTTCGGTTTCGCCTCATCCGTGAAATCCGTGAATATCTAAACTCGTACGTCACTTCTTGGATTTGTTTAGAAATATCAGCTTCGGCGTCATCCTTATTTCTTACTTTTATTATGGCGTCATCATTTTTAAATTACATTTATCATTACTTTTAAGTTAACTTAATTGTTTTATAAAACAATATTAAGGGTACTTTTTTAATAAGCTAAATTTTGCTTCTTATTCTAGCCATAAAATATTCACATTGAATTTACCGTCCCCCTATGGAAGAATATATATAGAGAACACTTTGATATAAAAATAATATCAGCACTTGTAGCACAGTTTATACCGTACGTATAAACTGTGCTTGTAGTCCCCTGAAAGGGAATTGGGGGCTCTTATGATTCGGGTGTGCATGTTAAATTCGCTCTCGTTGTTTTATCCGCTACGACTTTCTTTTATTCACTACAATTTCCTTTTAATAATATAAAACATAAAAATTAAGAAAGAAAGCATTCGTATATTGTATCAAGAAAATACCCTCTTCTTGTGAGTCAGACTGTTTTAATTTAGAGTTTATTGATAATCATGGAATGGGGCTAAATGTATGTATATATGTATTCAGAGATAGATATAGACTCGAAGTTCCAGCCAATATATTGATTGATTGAATGATGTAGATATCGAGCTTTCACATTAAGTATTTGTGCTAGTCTATTGTTGCAAATATATAATCCATAATCAAAAAATATGCTTCAAGTCAAAAGGGGTAGCATTGTATATGCATTGGATAGGCTATATAAGTTTGCATCAGATATGACAAGCTAAGTTGTCGAAGAACAGGAACATGCATCTCTATTAAAGTTCTATGTAACTACTGTCTTTATTACAATATTTAATTCAGTTATTAAATAAATTCTATATATGTCATTCTACGAATGAAAAACCTTATAGTAGGCGGGTCCCGACCTACGCAATATTAAATACAGAAAGACAGTATTTCAATTATCACCTTCGTTTCATCGTGGATGTCCTCGTAAATATTTCCATTAATAAAATTTATTTTATTTTATTTTATAAATTAAATACTAGCAAAAACAATTAAAGCCTGGAACGGTTTGCGCGAAACATTATGATGTTTGATCGTTGAGGCGTAATTTCATTTTTGATTATGATTCGTTCCATTTTAATAAAAATAATCAACCATCGCAAATAATTTGTTTATTCGTAAAAGGGTAAATTGTAGAAGCGCTTATACAATATATATTATATTGAGTCGAGATAATTTAAACAAATAATATTGGTGTCTACGTGTTCGGGCATTTGTTGGATTTTCAAAATAATCTAATTTAAATATTGAATAATGCATATTTTCAATTTCATTTAAAATTAGCTATGGAATTGAATATTACAAATATCTGAACCACGATACAATTCGCTGATAAAATGCTTACCATAGATGGATTATATAAATTATAACTGATTCTCAGTGTTCAGCTGCGATTTAGGAAAACATTTAGGAATAGCATCGGTTTTGTTATAGATCATTACAATCTACATGGTATATTCTCAAAGACATTTATTTCTTCAAATAAAAGAAAACTCAAATATGACTACACAAAATCTGAACCAACATTTTTTGCAATCTTTTAAAATTTATATTAGATAACTTAATTCTTATTGTATTACCGAGTAAAAGTCCTATCATTAGAATTCCTCTTTTGTTCAGTTCAGCCATTTGTAAATCATTTTAATGGCAGAATATTTAATTACGGGCTGCTTCTGCGGTCTCATATCTTGCTGATTTTCTTTTTATATCATTTTATAATCTGAGTTAGATAGGTGTCTTACTTTTATCTAGGTATTATTCTGTACACTATGTATAGTAAAACCCCCTCATTAGATTTCTTCTTTTGTTCAGTTTTGCCCTTTGTAAGTTGCTTTAATCGCAGAATATTTATATATTCTGCGGTATCATATCTCGCTGATTTTCCTTTTATATGTAACCTATTATTTCAATCTGAGTTAAAAAGATCCCTCACTTTTAACATATATCATTATAATATTTATTTTAATTTAGAAGCAAGTGCGGGTTGAAAGTGAACATAACTACAAAAAATTTAATGTGGAAAAGTTCAGCTTACATGGAAATTATAAATGGATAAATCTTTTAGACCAAATTATTTAAAAATATAATAGCACAAAACATTCTACAACCGGCAAAAAGCCGAAAGAAGTTAATTAAGATAATGAAAATGACATTTTAAGGTTATCTCTTTTTCATCCAATAACAACGGATCCAAAGGTGCCAATGTGCCAGGTGCGGATAAGTAAGCAGCGAGAAAGGTTACGCACCGAATTTCGCATAAAAACTTAAACTTATAGATCCTACAACATGTTTGCTTTAGGATGAAAAAAAAAACATGGACATTGAAGGAGGATTTTATGGAGAAGAGTTGCAGAAAGTTAAGCATCCCGATGTCTATTTCATTTGCTGAGTTCTGAGCTGACTTAATACCTAGGAATAACGTAGGAACCCGGTTACTATTACCAGTTCTTTTCGATCTGTATTTACAGAATACGGGGGCTGTTTTAGTAGCACTTTAAAACCTAAGAACGTTTGCTACAAAGCGTTAGTATGGGTCAATTCTTAGCTCCTAACCCAAACTAACCCCCAACCGGGGTGCAACCAAAGCCGCGTCCAAGTGGCTGCGCCCAAGTGCCTTATATCCCAATCCAAACAAAGGAAACTTAATTTTTCACTGATTATGACTTTTAAATCCCCCAAGTTTATAAGTATAATAATAAACTATTCAAAATAAAAAAATATATATTAAAATAATTAAAATATTATTGGCTTACAATAGCCTTAATTTTCCCGAATGGTATTTAATATATTTACAAAAGGATTCAAAAAGTATTGTGTTCTAAGACTAAAACAGTGGCGGCTCGTCATTGGACGCAGGTGAAGCGCCGCGTCACCTACAATTTCTAAAATTTCATTACTTTAAAGTAAAAATATTTTTAATTAAATAAAATTTTTATAATCTAAATTTCTAATCAAAATTAGTGCAATTTCTCAAATTACATTTCTTAAAAATACAAATTTTCATAATATAAATTTCTAATCAAAATTAGTGCGATAATACTCATAAAAGATAATTAACTATAAAACGTAGCGCGCTGAATAACTTGTCATAAGATCGGCCGGTGCGGGCGGTTTTCGACACTCAATACAGTCACGAAACACGTGGGAATCGCAAACAGCAAGATCAATAATTGCACTGCAATATACAGATTTATTTACGATGGTTGCTATGGCAACGGGCGAAGCAGA
>JAEQML010082793.1:0-10690 GCA_016904865.1 Pissodes strobi | reverse complement strand
TAGCATGGTTTAAATTTGACGAGACGCGTTACGTTTTACGAAGGGCTGAGTCTATGGCGACAATTATTTTGTGACCATGACAACTCCAGTTCGGAGGGATTAATTAACCCCTTCGGTAGCCCTAGATGATGGTTATTAAAAGTTACACGCAAATGTATATGACTCATTGAACTATTTCTCAAGTGGTTTTTGAGGCTTAACAACGGAGGGGTGGATTTGCTAGATGAATAACTTATTTCGGGGCCCGATATTATATGTAAAATGTCCGGTGCTGAAAATTCTTTTATCTGCATATACAGTCTGTAGTTCATTAAGTACTCTTTTCTGTTTAAATCACTTATTGCGTACGTTAAAAGTAGTAGTGCCGGCATCAAATAATGTAGCTTTTTAAACCCTGGTTTGTGTATTTTTGCTTATCAATTAACGGATATCTAGATATTCCAACATCTCCTTATAACTATACAAATGGGAATACGACTGGTTACGCAAAAAAATATTTTAGCCGTCTTTTCATGGATGTCTAGCAACGCAGCTATATATTAATATTCGGATCCGGGTTTGCGGATTCGGAATGCACCTATAATCAGCTGAGAAGTATCCCTCTATTTTTATCAACTTATCAGCGAATGCGTCACATAAAAGTGCACTATCCCTCTATTAAAAAAAATCACGAAATATGTGAGTATAGGTACATTCTAGGATCCACGGCAACTCAAACTCATATTTTAAGGATGCTGCTTTACATACTCCATTCTTCTGCTACAAAATTTTTATGGTCTATACCAAGCGGTTTAGCTGCCAAGACCACTGTTAAAGTTCATTGCAAAATTACAGATAGTAGTAAAAATCTATGGTTCAATGGTTCATAGGGTGCAAACCAGTTTACATACAATGAATTTATTATTTCTGGAGGACATCGATATGCCGGTGGCGATGGCGCGCCTATATGCAAGTTATATTTAAACTAACAAACATTATTTTAACAAGTGTTTAATGACCTTAAAAACATTCCGTCACAAAAACTAAGTACCAGACTTGCTGAAACTCTCTTCTATTAATTGCACGAATCTTATTTTAAAACTATTTATTGAAGGGTTGCACTGTCCTGATTCTTTAAGGACTTAAAACTTGTAATCTCTGGTATTTTTAATTGACAATGCCGATACATTGTAAAATATGCCTGTGGAATTAAATGATTTGATTTGATACAATGAAAGACGTTGAAAGTATTTTTCAAGAGGCGTTAAAGCAAATCGATTTCCAAAAATGGAGTAAATGTGGAGAGCATACAATTAAGGAAAGAATGTGGGAAGTTGATGGTATGCGAGATGAGACTATAGAGCCGCTTGCTGAAACTCTCTCCTATTCATTGCATGAATATTATTTTGAACTTATTTATGGAAGGGTTGCCCTGTGGTGATTCTTTGACTTAAAACTTGTAAACCTTGATATTTTTAATTGACAGTGCCGATACATTGTAAAATATGTTTGTGGAATTAAATGATTTGATTTGATAAAATGAAAGACGTTGAAAGTATTTTTCAAGAGGCCTTAAAGCAAGTGGATTTCCAAAAATAGAGCAAATCTAAACATTTGCATGCAATTAAGGAATGAATGTGGGAAGTTGATGGTATGCTAGAAGAGATTACAGATCCGCTAATTACTTCTCTGGATACTAATGACAAAAGTACAATATACTACTCAGAAGTTGAATAGGACTACTCAGAAGATGCATTTTCACTTCTTTTCAACGATAAAGTTTGAGGTGAGGTATTGTTGCAAAAAAGCTCTTCATTTATCCATATTAAACACTCGCCTATGGCATATAGATTTCCTTGTTGTTGTTAATTAAGTATGTGCAATAACTATAAGATACGTTTTTCGTAAATACCTTAATTATCCTTAAGCCAATTTTGTTGAAATTTGGCAACTTTATTTGCATTGTTAATTTAGCTTTAACTTTTTGGTCAACTTTCCATTTACTTCTATTTTGATTGATAATAATCAACATCCCCTATGTGTTTTAATCACAATAAATGAATTGAATAATAGCATTAAGAAATCGGGTGACACTGCTCCAGGATTGGATGGTATTACATATTCCATGATCCAATTTTTACCCGAAAATGCTAAACAACTTTTATGCACAGCATTTAATAAAATTATTTTATATGGTGATGAGTGCGAAATATTGAAAAATATTATTGTAATTCCCATTAACAAACCAAATAAAATAAATGAATTTAGACCTATTTCGTTAATGCCATGTATTCGGAAGACTATGGAACGTATTATTAAAAGTCGTTTGGAATAGTGGGTGGAATACACAAACAAATTACCTAAGACACAATTTGGCTTTAGAAGAGGTAAAGGTGTTATGGATTGTATTGTCCATTTGGCAGTCGATAAACAAAATTGTTTTTCAAAAAATAATTATTTAACTGCATTATTCCTGGATATATCCAGAGCATATGACAATGTTAATTTGACGTTATTAGTTAATAAAATGATTAGATATATCGAGGTCCCTTTGTAACAATATTATCAAAACTTTTGTTGATAGAAATATTTTCATCAAAATGGTTGACAAACTACATGGACCTAGGACAACAAGCCAAGGTTTGCCACAGGGATCAGTTCTCAGCCCTCTTCTTTTTAATATTTATACGTCGGATATTCACAATAACATTCAAGAAATAACTATTTTACAATATGCAGATGACTTTTGTATTTATACATCTAACAAAAAATTAAACAATTGTCTTTAGGTATTGGATGATAACATTAACAACCTTAACACATATTTTTTAAACAATGGCCTGGACATCGCACCTTCGAAATCTGAGATTAATGTTTTCACGCGGCATAACCTGCTGTATCAGGACAATATATCTTTAGGTACATAAATTTTTCCTTGGAGGAGATGTTTACGGTATCTGGGTGTTTGGCTGGATCAAAAGCTGACTTGGGAAAAACAAATTGATAACATTTTATTAAAAGCTGGAAAAAGTCTGAATTTATTAAAAGCAACCACGAAAAGACATTGGGGTGCTGACCCTAAAATTGCGCTAATGTTCTATAGAGCATATACCAGATCGTTAATTGATTTCGCTTCAATATATTATGGTAGTGCAACTAAAACACGACTAAATAAAATTGATCGCTTGCAATTCAAAGCATTACGAATTGTCACTGGCGCATTCTGTTCCACCCCAGTACAAGCACTACTGGCTGAAACTGGTGAAATGCCTCTACAATTAAGACGTAATTATTTAGCACAAAAGTTTTTAATCAAAAATGTATATATTACAAACAATTTTCTACTTAGCAAAATTAATATGCTGTCTATAGATAATTTAACATAAAAATACTGGATACATAAAAATTCTCCACCACTGGCCGAGGCTTATATGCAAACATCCCAATTCCAAAATAAGATAACATCATATGATAAGATTCCTTTTTTTACGGATACCTATAATAATATTTTAAGCTCTATAGAGATTAAATATCCACAATATACCCCATATCCACAAATAAACGACATCATAGTTAAATCAATTATACAGGACACTTCATCCATTAGCATATATACTGATGGATCAAAGACAGATCATGGTGTTGGCTGTGCCTATTATATACCTAGCAAAAATTTAAAATCACAGGTTAAATTACATCCCAAAGCTAGTATTTTCACTGCAGAAATGTTTGCTATATTACATTCCCGTGAATATATTATTCAGATTAAAGGGTCAACAAAATATATAATTTTATCTGATTCAAGATACTGTTTGTAGGCCATAGACAATACCTTCTTCATAAAATGAAGCTTTCAAGCACTAATACATGTGGTTGTAATAATTTCAGCATTGATGATTTGGAACATTGGTGTTTTGAATGTGGTCACAATAGGAATGCTTCAGATTATTTAATGGTTGAATTGGTTAAATTACGTTTAATGCCTATTAATTTTAGCTCGTTAATATACATAATTAGATATGATAAAAACACTTATAACTTATTTATTAATTTTGTGAAAATGTGTGTGAGAAAGCTTTAGGGATTTGTAGTCCTTTGGTACTGATCCTTATATGTTATTCCTTTATCCAGGTCGATTATCCTTGTTTGTGTAATCAAAGTCGCCTAGATAGACCCTATGGCGTGGAGCGAGTGACCTTGTCTTATATGTTTTCAGTGGCGTAGCTACCGCGTGGGCCAGGGGGGGCAAGGCCCCACGGCGCCAAGAGAAATTAGGCGCCGCTCCGAATTTATAAATATGCTAATGCTAACAATGCTCATGAGCTTTAAATTAATTAAATTATAAAACAATCAAAGATCAAAGACCAAAATAAATGTATTAAACTTTTCACCCAACCAATACATTTTGTGTCAGGTATTTATTATTTATTCTATGTGGAATAAAAAGATATATCCCGGCGGCATATTTACACATCCTCACATACAATGGCACCAGGGTTCTGAAATCGGTTAGGTTTTGTAAGCGTTTGTAGCGCTACAAAAGCTCACTGATTTGGGCACCTGGAACACGCTGTTATATAATATTTCACTTTTCGCATGGCCCTCCGCTCGCTTCGCACGCTACGGGGGCTCAAGAAAAGGGAACTAACCAGGTGCTAACCTAAACTAACGCAAGACATACCCAAAATCAAGAAAAAAACTGTTTAGAAAGTTAACCTAAAAATATAAAAAAGCAAGGGGGTTTGAACCCAGGCCGCCGATAGCCGCCGAACTGAGACCTAACCATCTAGACCCCTCGACCACGAGGGCTCTTGCCGCAAATTGATTGCATCGCGAAGACATGGCGCGATAGCTTTTCTCGTCGTGTGTTAGGATGTGTAAATATGCATCCCGGCGCGGCGGCATTTGGTACATGCAAATTTGTAAAAACGCTGCGTAAGGCGGCATGCGACTTCAAAGACAAAAATTCCGAAAATTTCGGTCGTAAAAAGTATGTGATTTTTACAGTTTCGTATTTAGGAGGTACCATTAGCCAGACAAGCCTAAATAGCGTAGCAATACTAAGCATAGAAAATGAATTTGTCCAAAAATTAATTTTGATCAATAAATCGATCAATTTACGTCGATTTAAAACCGAAGAATGACTCCAATGTTTAATTAATTAATTAAGGTTACAGATGTTTAGTTTACGTTTATATATAACTATGTAGCTGTTGGTTGGTTGCCGTTTATATATTTTATATTCATATTCCTGTAAATAAAAAAGCGTGTGCACTACGTGCGCATATCAGAAGTGAAACTTCTTAAACTTAAACGCCCTAGCCTGGGGTTTGGTTAAAAAGTAGATTTTTTTTTGATGTATCACTCAATTAACAAAAAGGGAAGACCTAAATGAAAAAACACTATTCTCCATAAAAGTTTCGCTTATGTCTTGACAAGGTAATAGAGCAAACCCCATATTTTTATCTTGTAAACTAACAAAGATATCACAATAATTATACGCCCTAGCCTTATACATATCTTAACGGATTTGGTTAAAAAGTTGTTTTTTTTTTAATATATCACTCAATTAACAAAAAGGAATGGCTTAAATGAAAAAAACTATTCTTCATACAAGTTTCGCTTATGTCTTGACAAGGTAATAGTGAAAACCCCATATTTATATCTTGTAAACTAACAAAGATATCACAATAATTAAACGCCCTAGCCTTATAGATATCTTAAGGTTGGTTAAAAAGAAGTTTTTTTAAATATCACTCAATTAACAAAAAGGGAAAGCCTAAATGAAAAAAAAAACTATTCTTCATAAAAGTTTCGCTTATGTCTTGACAAGGTGATAGAGCAAATTCCGTATCTTTATCTTGTAAACTAACAAAGATATCGCAATAAACGTCCGTGACCGTTTTCCGTTCCCTGCCAGCTCGCCCGCCGTGTGTCGGGATCGCGACCTTCAAATTTTACTCCCGGCGCGCGTTAAGAAGTTTCACTTCAAAAATATACGTTTAATATTATGATGTATTATTTTTTGGTTAATTTGCGTATATGCACAAAATATAGGCTTGTTGTAGGCGCCAGCGGATAGGCTTGCCCCCCGGCGCCCACATTTCTAGCTACGCCACTGTATGTTTTGTTCGATTTCTTTGAATATCTCCATTTTTTGAGACTCTAGATGAGTATCAATGAGAATATCTACATGAATTGTTGAGCTTTATTAAAGTGTTAGATTATGCAATGCATAATCATATTGTGTATTGCATTAATATTACAATATTACAGTTAAATGTAGTGGCTGTATGCGCTATGCGCAAAGCCATCCCAACAAAAAAAAATAGATTAAATTTATTGAATCTAGTGGCGTCCCGGGCGGCACCATAGCGAGCATTATTGATACAAACGTAAGCCACTGGCTTTTTGATTTTTTTTTCTTTGAGTTAAGTAACCTAAAATACGACTTTTTACTTCTATGAATATTGTTTCGTTTTGAGAAAACAAATAAAAACCACTCTGATACATGCCCCTTCGACCACAGAAAATACATGGGGATCAAAACAGGCAATTTTCTTTTTTAATCAAGTTTTACTTTGTAAAATGATGGCAGAACAGTGAAATGGCCAGATTAGGTTATGGAATGGCAAATGGAAAATCTAGTACTGCAGGATATATTTATCATGAGAGATTTTCTTAACATGGAGTGCCTAACGAAGGAACTTCTGTAAGTCTCTATGCACAACTTTCTCAAACAGGCAGTTTTAAAAGATCGACGGTTGTCATCGGAGGGCCTGCAATGGCAAGAACAGTTAAAATTGAAGAAGCTGTTTTAAATGAAATTGGATCAAATCCTAATATCAGTGCCTTGAAAACAGCTGACAAATTGAACATTATCCATGTAACAATATGGCAGACCAACAGCTATATCCTTATCATATGCAACGTGCAAGCTTTATTGCCTAGGGAATTGTCTCCAAGTCTAGCTTTTTGTAACTCGTTACGGAGTAAAAATATAAGAACTCCAGGTATTTTAAGTTAGGTATTGTTTACAGATGAAGCTTGATTTTCTCGCAATTCAATTATTAATTTCCACAAAAACTGCGTATGGGCCGAAAACAATCCACGCGACTTAACAGAAAATAATTTTCAGGAACAGTTTTCTTTTAATATTTGGGTTGGAACTGTCGGTAACCACTTCATTGGGCTTCAGTTTCGTCCAACTTGACTTAATGGGAAAAATACCGAAGGTTTTTAAAATCCGTTTTACTTGATCGTAGGAGAAGGAGGTGGTACATACACGACGGCGCTCCATCACACTTTAGTCAAGTGGCGCGCCAATTTTCGAATGAAAATTATCGTAATCGTTGGATCTGGAGAACAGATCCATAACCATGGCCTCCTTGTTCGCCCGATATGAATCCCTTGAACGACTTTATGGCAATACCTTAAATCATTGGTGTACAAAACTCCTATTGATCGTTCATTCAGGTGAAATAATAAAAAAATACGTCAGGCATTTTCAGAGTGCGTAATTCAATAGTGAAGCGATTAGCCCTTTAATTGAAGCCACCATTTAATTTAGTTTTTGCAAATGTTAAATTTAGTATTTATTTGTTGCAGCTGATATTATTACGAATTTAAAAAAAAGGATAATTCCATTAAGAAAGTTTTAAAATGTGTGTAATTTTTTAATACCATGTATTTTAGAAATGACATGACACTTCCTGGCATATCTTATCTTTATAAGTTTAATAATTTCAATTTATTTTGATAGACCTATCTCGTAGAAGCTTGCATAAAATTTGAATATCGAATTAGCAAAAGACTGCTTTCGTGTATTTTCCCTTGCTTAAGAAGACAAAACATATTTATTAAAAAAAAAATTGGTTCGCAAATGGTTCGTTTTCAAGATAGAGGATGTTAAACTTTTAAAAAGAAATCGTTTTGTTATAAATATTTTAAATACCCTTTAGCTCATTTTATTGACATTTGTCATCGTTATTTGTTTGTATTTTTTTATGGCAATGACACACACACCAAAGGGAGATCCTATAGCACTCGACGAGCGGTGTGTATACGAAGTTGTTAATTGACACGGTTCTGAAATAGCTTTAGGTTGTAATTTGGGGAAACAGATGTCCTTGGAGTAAGATCCACGGGGATGCAGTGCACTAGACAAAGGTGTCCTTGTAAAGCGATGTTCTAAGTATTTCCAGTTGTACAACAAACGTGTGCGCCCTTGCCGTCTGTCGTGACTGTCTGGCAGTGGTTGCTGGGGGCGGAATGAAGCGAGCCAAATCCTCGGAACATCTGCCGTGAAAATAACTGTAAGACAAGGATATCTCCGCCACATGTCTGCGGTGTTCCAGACTATCCAGATCCCGGGTCAACTCCGGGGCGTCGACGAGACACACAGCTCTCTTCTAAATGGAATCCAGTAGCTTT
This sequence comes from Pissodes strobi, assembly GCA_016904865.1. Taxonomy (NCBI): domain Eukaryota; kingdom Metazoa; phylum Arthropoda; class Insecta; order Coleoptera; family Curculionidae; genus Pissodes; species Pissodes strobi. The sequence goes on along the minus strand of JAEQML010082793.1, from coordinate 2,278 downwards.
AGGGTGCGCCTCGGTGCGGCACCGTGTAGAATATGGGTGAGCAATTTTCTACAAGGTTTTATTTGCGCTTTGTAGAGCAAGAGCAGCTGATGCAGTGTATATAGTTTTTTTTTTGCGAAATAGCGCACCAAGCTTCTGCAAGGCTGAGTGCGATGTTAGCAACTTGGTCATACCAGGATATAATGCTGTTGACTCAGACAAGGATGAAGGAATGGTTGCATTGAACTAAACCAAATTTCTGTTGCCCCAAGTTCAAACCCTCTCCAGATCTTGATTAATTGCTGTAATCTGCTTCTGTATATATGGTGATATGACTCAGTCGCTGGTAAAATTATTTCCTGTCTAAATTAGGAGATAAGGGTACTGCCATCTGTAAAGGTGTAAACAGGATTATTGGTTTCCGTCAGCAGGTCATTAATATAGATGAGGAACAGAGTTGGTGAAATTATTGTATCCCGATGAATGTGTCTGAGATTTGTTCATGAACTGCAACGTGCACAGATCGGTTCTTAAAAAAACTGGCAAGCCAGCTGCAGAGAGAGCCTAGCAGCCCGAAGAACGGCATTTTGTTGAGCAATCCGTCATGCTAAACTCTGACGAATGCCTTCGAAATATCCAACGCAATCGCTTGAGTTTCTCCGTATTTCTCAATTGCCCTATTTCATACATGAGTGACATAGGCCAATATATATCCTATCGATCTCTCTTTGCGAAAGCAGTATTGGTTATCGCTAATCATTCTGTTGGTCTCGAGGTACTTGAGTAGTAACTAATTGACTATACGTTTCATGACTCTGGAGATTATTGGAAGCAAGGCAATTGGGCGATAATTTGCGAGCGTAGTTGCACTCGAGCGACTTTCCAGAAAGATGGATAAATCTGTTTTCGGTGAGACAGAGAAAAATGTCTGGAAAAAATGGGTGTTAGTTCGTTGGCGCAGTTCTTTAACACGATGGCAGGTATTCCGTCCGTTCTCGATGCCTCTTGCGTATCTAGCTCTTTGAGGATTTTACGAATATCACAGTGATGAAACTTAACTGCTGCCATGGAACTGTTGATGTTCGATATGGTGGAGAGGGCCTTGCGCTTGAGGGACGTTTAAGGTAGAGTGCAATGAAAACATTTTGGCGAACATGTTTGCTTTTTTCCTTGGCTGTAGTCGCCGTGATGGCGCGTTCGTCTGTCAAAGGTCTCCCACCCCACGTTTTTGTAAAATTATTACTGGCTGCCTTTACTTACCAGAAATTCCTGGAGCTGCTGTGGCATTACAAAAGTTTATTCATGATCCTTTGATTGTGTTTGCCCTTAATTTCGGAAAGCACACGTTTGTAGTGATAAAGGCCAAATTTAACCGTAACTAGATTAAAATTGCTAAATCCAGAGGCATCCCGGGCAGCACCTTAAGGAATGTTATTAACAGAAAAAAACGTGAGCCGCTTTTTTTTTAATTTCTTTTTCGAATTTGGCAAATAAAATTTATTTTTTTTTGTCTTTTTAAAACTTCGTTTTCGAAAGAGGAAGTAAGAATCATTTTAATGCATGTCCCTGGACATCACTAAAAAAATAAAAGCTGCAAAAGAAGCTAAAACTGGAATGTAGCTGTTCTTTTTTTTTTCATTATAAAAGTTTATTCCGGCCATGAAAATTGTTGCAAACGATTAAAAAAGAAGTTTTTCTGAGTTCCATGTGCATTAAAGGGGTTTTTATTTTTTTTCCTCTCGCAAAAGAATCCAGAGGCAAAAAGTTATATTTTAAGTTGTGCAACCCGAAAAGATATAAAAGCTCTAAAAAAGCCACTTGCTTACTTTTATTTATCAATAATATTCGTTAAGGTGAATCTTGAAAACGAAGCTTTGTGTTAGTTTGGGTTAGTTTGGGTTAACCCATGTTTATATGAACTCTTCTTCTTGGAATCACTAGAAGAATTGTCCCTTAAAGTTATTGCACATACTTAGTCAACATCCTGTAGACTGTATGTAAACTGGTTTGCACCTTAATATAACAACTATACATTTTTTGTTACTAGTTGCTATTTGAATTTTTGAAATTAATTAATGAAAGATCTATTTCACCCATTGTCACAGTAATATTTGGTAATAATGAGCATAAAATATACTAATAAATTTTATTAATTAGATGAAATGTATAAGTACCTACCCGGATATGAATACAACAGTTTTTGTGAGAAAACATAATATGCGGGATTCATTGATTTTACAGGGTTAGGGCGCAAGTTACATCTGACATCGTAAATCAACAAAAGAACGAGATTTTTTCT
>JAEQML010082792.1:0-10691 GCA_016904865.1 Pissodes strobi | reverse complement strand
TTGCTGATGATCTTGTCATCATCGCAAACAGAATTGACAATGCAGTTGAAATGCTTAACATGCTCAATATACAATCGCAAAAGGTGGGCTTAAAAATTAATCTGTCGAAAACTCAATATATGACGAATCTGGTCTTCAGTAATGGTGTGCATATAAATAATACATATATTGAACAAGTAAGTTCCTACAAATATCTGGGACAAGAAATCTATCTAGGATGTGACCATCAAACTAAAGAACTGGAAAGGCGTATTGGTTTAACTTGGGCAGCTTTTGGTAAACTGAGAACTCTAATAGACCTATATGCCTAGAAGGCATTGTACAGTGTGTACTTCCTGTTCTTGGAGCACAAACCCTGACCCTAACTCGACGCACTATAATTAAAATTCAAGTGGCTCAACGAGCAATGGAATGCTCCATGTCGGGAATTACCCGTAAAGATAGAGTTCCTAATAGAAATATTAGGGTAAGAACTGGAGTAGCAGATGCGTTAATACAATAACCCATCTTAAGTGGAATTGGGCAGAATATGTGGGTAGAATGCGAGATAACCGATGGACCAAGCGTGTCTCGGAATGGCGCCCTAGAACCGATGCCTATAGAAACTGAGGAAGACCGCCCCACTAAATGGTCAGATGACAGTATCATCGAATTGGATACAGGTAGCACAAGACAGAAAGGACTTTCTAATATTGAAGGAGGCTTATGTTCAGCAGTGGACGAGGAGGGCTGCGTGATGATGATGATGAATATGGAATAAATGACAATCCTTAATTTGAAGATTTGCCAATTTGAACGCTTATAATAAACACTTTGTAGAACCAACTCGGCAATAGCTGCCTATCTGCTAAGACCCATCATGGTGCGGACGTAGCATCAGATTACTGTCTACTCGTTGGTAAGTTCAAAGAAAGTTTCCAGAAAGACGCACAGGGAACAGTAGAATATTAAAGAAAAAAAGCACGAGACAAGGAGTGAAGGATGCGCTGCCGAAAAAGATTGATAACCCTAAAGGGATAAATAATACAGAGGAAATACGAGACAAATTGTCCAGTGCAGTGAAGGAAGTTGGAGATGAATATCTATGAAACAATAAAGTAAATGGAAAAGACTTGATGACGAACATAATCTTACAACTCATAAAAGATAGAAGAAACTCGAAAGATGATTTAAATTAATGAGTGCTATAATTTTGTTTTTAAATGATTATAACACCGACCTAATTTGAGAGCGAAATCTCAAAAATTAATAAAAAAATAGGAAATACAATTTTTTTTTCTGACATTTCATCGTCTTGTATATGCGAAACAAGGCATTTTCGTTTATGCAAATTTTTGCATTTATTTTCCATGACGCCGACGCTGTCGAAGTTTTCCGATTATTATTTAGATTATTCTGTATATGATATACGTAAATATGACCCTAGACTTGAAACACAAAAATGGTACACTCAACAATAAAATATATAATATATTACCAATGAAAATAAAATTATGAAAATGTGCCAATGTTTTTAAAAAACGTGGATTTTAGAAACTGGCTTTAATATTGATAAAATTATTATATGTTTTTAGGAATTTGGACAATTATATTTTGACTCCTCATTTTATTGCTTATTTAAGTTTATTTCTTCTACATAGATTAGCTCACCTATGTGATTTCCATTCATTTAAGATTTAATATTACTGCATTTCTAAAATTTCTATTTGGCCAATAAATAAACAATAGGAAAACTGTGATTTTCTAAATTTGTCCTTTTATTCTATTTTTAAATAATTTCAACATACTCTTTACTTCTTACGCCAGAGTCCTATAACCGAATTTTCCCTCTAAAGTGTTTTCTTTTTTAAATATCTTCAAACTCTTCTAATAATTATAAACAACTGGTTAATTGAGAATAAAAAAATAATAAAACAAATATCTTATGAAAATATCGTTCAATATCTTACAGAAAAAAATTCCCCCTAAAAATGCAACTCTTCATTAACTCTATGAAATAGTCTAAATTCCTGTGAAATTTTGGCAACTTACAAATTAATTTCTAGAAAACACATGTTTCGGAAATTAGGCTTTTCTGGGCATGCATACTGAAGTTGCGGAAATTACTTTGGGGAGACCCTGCATTTTACAGTATTGCATAAGCTAAAAACATTTTTAAATTTTTAGAAATATAGATGGCACAAAACAGAAACAGAGAATAGTCTACAGGCATGTACACTGTATTATGTATCTGGCATATATTAGCATAAGGCATAACTCACTCTCCACATATTTTGCCACATATTTTCTTTTAAATAATATGTTTTTTTGAATGTTGCACAAGATTTCATAAATAAAATATTATTTTTATTATATGTAAATTCGCTGACACGAATGGTAGAACATACTACACATTTTCATTTTATGCAAATTCGTTCACACGAACACACTAAATCCCAGCCCGTTCAACGATCGATTCATGTTAGAGAAATATAGGACATGGAAGAGGCGAAGATAAAAAAAATGGTTATCACATGCTAGGTTTGAATGGTGGACGAGCCGGTGGGAAAATTCGCCTCCCCGTGTTGCCATGTAACTCTCTCCTTCTGTCTTAACAACGCAATATCTCCCACTCTACTTTCGTTCGCCACATGTGTGTCACATTTCGCAACGTTACGCGATCAGCCTATGACACAATTTGTAACTTTCATGACGCATTCACCAGCTTAATTTCCAGGGCGCTGTCCCTAAAGAACTTTCGCTTCAAAAGTTGATATTTTTGGTGCTTCAGAAGCCTTTCCTCTTTTATATTTAAAGCTAATACTCTATATTTTATAATGCATTTGGTAGAAGTCATCTACACATGCGAAATAACCCTGTACAATTATTAATATGCCACATTCTTGGACATGAAGCCTACAGATTTGCCAATTGATAATAATAACGAATCTCTTTTATGAAGGTATCAACAACTGCGCTATATAAACAAAATATATTTTTAATAATAAATATTTACTGGTAACAATACATCACATAAGATCAAGGCCCTAAAGTGATGGCAACGCAGCTCTTGCTTCCTGTACTGCTTTTAGATGAGCTACCCTCGCAGCATGGACCTCGGGAACTTCGCCGATCGGACTCCTGGGGATCTCTTCTGCGAATACGGTGGGGACAGCTTGATTCACGTGATCGAGAGTCTGGATATGCGGAACGAATGGTTCAAAGGGCTGAATGTGTTGAACCTATATACATAAAAAAATTAATCAATATTTTAAACCACCAAGTATTTATTGGTGAGTAAAATTACAAATCACTACATCTAAAAAACATATTGAACGCCGGTATAATAAGCAAATTATTTTCTAGAAATTATGAAATTTTGCAAAGTTAAAATTAGCTTATGATTCAACATATCAACTTTTTCGGTTATATTACAATAAATTTATGATTTTGTTTTACTCTATATGCTTAGGCACTAATACATGTTCAAAATGATATATCTGTTGTCATCTATAAGGTAAAGTCTAAATCTGACAGAAATTATAATTGCTGACTGTATGAAGATTAGTACTCTAGTATACTATAAACTGCTTGCCAGTATTGGATAGTACCGAACATTTAACAGCAGGCATCGGATCGTTTTACATGGATACTGAGTTGAATACTTTCTGGGTTGTATTGAATTGAAATATAAACACTAATTTTGTAGCATTAACTATTTAAAAAATATGTAGAAAAAAAAACAATTTAAATCTTTAGACACAAGATTCGCTAAAAAAAACAGAATTAAAGCAATATAAAACATTGTTAAAAATTTAAAACTCTACACACCACGAAAGAAACAAAATAAAAATATAAAAAACAATATTATTTTGGTTTTACCATAATATAGTGTTACTTAATAAATTCAAGAATAAGGTCTCAACTGTTTGCATAAAAGATTCACATTCTGAATATATATTTTTTAATTTTATTTCTATAGCTATTCACTAGATGGCACTATCGAACATAAACAGTGGTATCTATAGTATCTGACCATAGGGAAAGGAGTATTCGAAATTTTCTGCTGAGCAAAATATCCGATCTTTTTTATCCGATAGATACTTTTTGTTCATCTCTAATAAATACTACGCCACTGTATCTGAATGTGGGTTCATTTAGCTTTTTTTGAAGTTGAAATCTATATTTTTGGAAACTGCATACAGATTTAGTGACATAAATAGTTGTTCTTATTAGTATTCCGAGTAATGGCTTGATTGTGTTTGATATTTCTTCCAGCAAGTCGTTGAAAAAGTAAAGTATTCAATTGAATACAGAGCGACTCAACGGATTTCTAAGCCTAACGCCACATTTATTTTTTTTGTAGAAATTTCTTACTCATTTTCTTAGGTTAAAAAATATAAAATAAAAAGGTTTGAGACGTATAATGAATCAATAGAGCTTATAGGCGACGATTCTTATGACGTAGATGGTTGGAAGGGCAATTCCGAAGACGCAAGTAGAGATGAAGACCTACATGTGACGAAATTCGGAAACTAATACTATCCAAGAGATTCTGGGGAAAACTTGGGCGCATATCAGTGCGAAATTGTCGGCACAGAGAACGATGATTGGATGGAGAGCACAAATCATCACTTAGAAGGAAAAATCCTTGAAAACCTAAAAACCAGTACAGATGTTGGAGTTATTATGATAAATAAATGAATAAAAATATACTAGTCAAAGGCTGCTAGCTTTTCTTCATTTATGTTTCGTTTTTGCCATCGATTCACAATGTATATGTAAACTGATTCTTGCGCCACACCAAATGTTACTAAGATGTGAAGTAAGTAACTTAATAGATGATTGTGAAAAATTATAATGTCTAAGCATAAAAAATCGTCTCAGTATCGAACGCATTCGGTAGATCGCAAACCAAAACTGAATCATTTCACTCAAATGCATCAACTATCTCCCATTTTCTAAATTAGACTATTTATTTGTTAAATTGGAATTTGTTCAACAAGTTATTTAGTTTGGGTTATGGCTATGCAGTTTCATCAAAAATTTTACCAATTTTGACAATTTGGATCAACATTTTGACAAAAATTATTAATTTTACTGAAAAACATCTGCCTTTAGTCCGCTATACAGGGTGTCTCAATTCTGAAAATTTGGTCGTTTACATAAACGGATATGCTCTACCTTGCTAAAATATTTTCCACAATGCAGTGTTGCCGCTTCTACTAAAAAGTAGTAGCAACTGTAAAATTTTAAATTGAACAGCCTTTATATTATTGCATATTTGGATTTTGCGGACAATTCTAGATATATTTCATAAATAATGTCCTATACCTATCTCCAACTGTTTTTGAAATATTGACAGTTGAAAATCGACCATTTACCAAGTTTGACAGCCGGTGAAATCTAAACGGCTAAAGACAGAGCAAAATGGTTTGCACTTTCCTACCTTGGTTTTTCATAAGCTATCGTTTCACACAAATTTTTTATTTAACCAGAGGTTAAGAAATTTTGGTTAAATTTAACATCTGGTTAAATCTAAAATTAGTATCAAACGATAGCTTATGAAAAACCAAGATAGGAAAGTGCAAACCATTTTGCTCTATCTTTAGCCGTTTAGATTTCACAGGCTGCCAAACTTGGTAAATGGTCGATTTTCAACTGTCAATATTTCAAAAGCAGTTGGAGATAGGCATAGGACATTATTCGTAAAATATGTCTATAATTTTCCGCCAAATCCAAGTGTGCAATAATATACGGGGTGTACCATTTAAAATTTTACAGTTGCTTCTACTTTTTGGTAGAAGCGGCAACACTGCATTATCGAAAATATTTTAGCAATGTAGAGCATATTCGTTTATGTAAATGACCATTTTTTCAGAATGATCCGTTGGGTGGTTCTCCAGAAACGTCTAAGGTACCATCCACCGTGAGACACCCTGAATAAGAGCATGAGACCTCTGATATTTTTATACATATTTTCATTACATGACCTTCATTAAGTTGGTCATGTGCCTGCTTCTGCAAAGCAATGACAGCCTTTTGTGAAAGGAGTGTCCGATCTTTTTCCTGATCTCTAATAAACATTACGTCGGTGTATTTGAATATATTTTTGAAAAGTGTAAACAGATTTGGTGACAAAAATAGTTGTTCCTATTAGTATTCCAAGTAAAGTCTTGATTGTGTAGATACTTTTTCCTGAAAGTCGCTGGAAAAGTAAAATATTCAATTGACTACAGTGCCACTCAACGGATTTCTGAGCCTAACGCCGCATTTATTTCAAAATATTAAATGAAAAGGTTATTTATACACGATATAAACAGCCAATGACCTACAATCATCTGGTTTATATTCATTAATTAAAATTATATAGAGCGGTAAGATATATGCAGTAATCAAGGCAAATGACCTACAGCCATTTGATTATGTATTCATTAATTAAAATGATATATAACAATAAGACATAAATGACCTACAGCCATTTGATTATATATTAATTAATTAAAATTATATATAGCGGTAAGAAGGATACGGTAATTAAGGCAAATTATCTACAGCCATTTGACTATATATTTAATAATTAAAACTACATAGCGGTAAGATATATGCGGTAATCAGACACTTAAATAAATTAAAATCTAGTTTACTTGTTTCTGGCAGAGTTACCCTAACAAAAGAAAAGCTTCGGTACGACTAACTGACGCGACGCCGACGGCGGGATTAGCTTGGTCCGCGTGAAATTCTACCTCACCGAAAGAATTCTATGCCGTAAAGGAATTCTGTTCCACAGAAGTACTAACGCGAGGTAGCGGAAAGTCTTCTGCCCCACGGAAGATCCCTTTTTTCCTAGGAAGGTTAACGACACTGGTCGTCAAATAATTCATTTATTTCGGAAACTAAACTGGGCAGTATATTTGCCGAATAATGCCACTTTGTAAGCAGACGGTAATTAGACTGGATGATCAAAAATATCCACCACAATTTTAGCCACAAAATTGATCGCTTTTCTCTATCTGAACGCGTGGAGCGTCCAGACGAGAAGGCCTGAGATTTCTCTCGAAAAGGAATATATACCTCATCTGACAAGTGGCGCACTCAGCGGATGTGCCTACCGGGAGGTTCGAATACCGGGAGTAAGATCGCGAGAAGTAACGTAACGAGAATATTGATTACACATCAACCAGTAAGAGAAGAAAATTGCAATACTGTATTTAGTAACATTTGCAACGTTAGAATTTTGGAACGAAATATTAATTTTACTGAAAATGGCTGCTTTTAGTAGGCTATATAAGAAAGAACATGAGACCACTGATATTTTCACAGTTCTGTCAATAGAAACTATAATCAAAAATAAAACTTACATGAGCTTCATTTAGTTGCTCATGCGCCTGCTTCTGCAAAGCGATGACAGCTGGCAAGGGGAGCCCATGCTTCTTGTACCTCTCTTCGGGTGGCAATTCTGGCAACACTGCCAGAACATCACGGTAAGCCTTCAGGTGTTGCGTTTTGGCAGCGGCAACTTCGGGTGTGTCTCCGGGATGGATCCCAATTTGGTGGTCAGCGATGGGACCAGTCCACGGTTTAGGCGGGACCCCTGGGATATCCGGAAATTGCGCATACGCAATGGAAAGAATTGAAGTTATCTGAAAATGGTTACTATATTTAGTGTTGTCTGCTTTTAAAGGAGCCACCCTGTTATCTCCATTAGAATGTAATATATCAACTGCAAATTTGGATGGGTGATAAAAATAACTCATACCATTGGTAATGGTACAAAATTATGTGCGATTCTCGTTTGGTGATTTAGCTGCAAAAACTAAAAATCAGGAAATTTTGATGTTTTTTCGCGTGTATCGCAGTGGCGTCACTTAAGATTATTTTCACCCTATTTTAAGGTTTATCAAATTTCTACTTTTTCACCTGCTGTTAAATTGCGGTATTTTTTTGAAATAGAATGCAGTAGTGTCAATATAAACTTTTTCAAGCTTCATGATCAAATAATATATTTTCTTGATCAAATCATATATTTTCTTAAGTTGAAGAAGTAGTCCATAATCTCGCAGTGGAGTTAAAATGTAGAAGCGAAATAAAAGTCTTTAAGTCTTCCTCCACTTAATTTATTGAGCAATTTAGCTCAGGTAGCTCGACATGTTTCGAACATATAAATGTTCATCATCAGGAGAGCTAAAAGAATCTACCCTTATTCAAGTGCTCAAGTTAATACAATAACACGTAATAGAATACAACACAAAAGTATAATTTAAACCAACGTCTACAAATGAAAATCTACTCACCAGAGCTCGGGTGAAAGACTTTTTTTTACTACTAACATGATAAATCACCATTATTTACTCCATTCCTCAAATGAGAAGTAACATTTCTCACCCTAGGTAAATAATAATATTAAAAAAAACCTAGGTCAATAATGAAACGGAAACGGAAAATGTCAAAATGTCAAACTTGTTAGTTTGACAACTAGTTGTCATTTCGGATTATTTGAAAAATGAGTAGGAAATGATTAATTTCAAAATCTAAGCAATCAAATGATAAGGATTGTATCAGTGCTCTTAGTAAAAAAAATTATATATAGTATGACTCACTTTTCATGACTCCCCATAATATTCTTATTAATAATGCGATTTTGTCAAAATTTAGATGGAAAGAAGGTACTTTGTATGTATGGAGCTGTCAGGAGATTATGTTACGATATCTGTCAGTTAGACAACTGAACTTCCAGGCTACCTGATATTTCGAACTATTTGAAAAATAAGTAGAAAATGACTAATATAAAAATCAAATCGAATCAAATATGGTAATATATCAGCGTTAGTAGTAAAAAAAATTCTATATATACCTCGGTTGAGAAGGCCATTATTAACCTCGCACATTATATCCTTCGGCGCTACGCGCCGAAGGATATAAAACTGCTCGGTAAATAATGGCTTACTTCTCAACCTAGGTATATAATATACTATTATTTCGCTTCTACATTTTAACTCCACTGCGAGATTATGGACTACTTCTTCAACTTAAAAACTGCTGGTCTGGCAAAACTGGTCCGCGAGTACAAGAAGAATTTACTTAGGAGAAAGCTTATCCAGCTCGACATATGGTTCAACCAAGAATGTTTGCGTGGTAACCTTAAACCATGTTTCGTCAGCCTGAAGACGTCGGACAACTCTACATCGGCTTTGAAGGCTATGAGAGTGGCAACTAGGGTTTGGATCAAGGAGGAGATTAAAAGGCATTTTTTCAAACTTAGTTTAGTAGACTTAAAACTTAAACATTTGTATTTTAAACTTACCAATTTGTTACATGTAGCGGAGTGGGAAGCCCTTTGTTCATCATTACTTAATTTCGTCTATGATCATAAGTGTCTTAAATTTCAGCGCCTTACTGGTAAATTACAAAACCTTAGATCTCGTCAAAAACATTTCAATGTTTCAAATTTCTCTGATGTCAATAAAAAACTTTTTAAAAATTCAGAAGGCTTCCACAATTCTACTACTTTAGGTCAACCTAATGATAGATCTATATCTGAATTGAGTTTTGACAATTCAATATTTATTTCAGAATTTCTCGACAACTCAACTACCAACAACATTGACATTCCTAATTTTCAATTTCACCCTAGGTTTTTAAACCTCAGTAACTCTACTTTCACCGAAAAAGAGAATTATGGTCTCAAATACAACTTGAACATGTCACCTCGTAAGTCAGACTTAGAAGTGTTGGCGGTTGAGTGCGAGAACATTCTTTCTACTATTTCCCTACCTACTTTGAGGGAGGCACTTAGATCTCAGTCTGCTGCATGCATTAACCATTTCCATAGGTTTAGTACTCACCGTCCTCGACCGAGCTATGACAACGATTTAAAAACTCTAAAGAACTTGAAGACAAAAATAAACACCGATAATCTAACTTTCACAAAGGCGGACAAGGGCAACTGCTTGGTGATCTTGGACAGTCCACAATACGTCTACAAAGTGGAAACCTTTTTATCTTCAGAGGTCTTTTCTATTATCAATTACAATCCAACGGATAAATTTGTTATTAAACTCAAGAACACTCTTAAATCAACAAAAGACACCATAGATTTTTTTAACACTAACAAATTCAAATTAATTCCCATTAATCCTTCTACTCCTCTACTTTATGATCTGCCCAAGATCCACAAACAGGATATACCTGTTCGCCCTGTAGTTTCTTACTGTAGCTCTCCTTGTGACAAATTGAGTTCTTGGCTTAATCAGACTTTAATCTCTCTCACCAAATTTAAAAGTACCTTTTCAATTAAAAACTCTTCACAATTGGCACAAGAATTAACTCATTTAGTAATACCACCTTCAAGTTTTTTGGTCTCTTTTGATGTTTCAAACCTTTTCCCGAGCGTCCCTCCTGACGAATGCGTTTTGCTAGTCAGAGATTTGTTATCTGGTAGTACTGATTTAGAGAATGTTCATATCAACAATTTATGTTCTCTGGTTGACCTAGTTTTACAACAAAATTTCTTTCAGTTCAACAATAAATTTTATAGACAAAACAATGGTGTAGCAATGGGCTCTAGTCTCTCACCTCTTTTAGCTGAAATTTTCATGTCTAACCTTGAAAATAAAATTATAAACAACCATCTTTTCAAACACATTTTCTTCATCAGGAGATACGTGGACGATATTTTATGTATTTTTCAAGGTGATTTAGACAACTTAAAC
>MU197358.1:467-10691 GCA_016904865.1 Pissodes strobi | reverse complement strand
ACCAGCCACCCATTTATGACGTCCAGTCAAAGGACTACAGCAATAGGGAGTTGAAGGCGAAATGCTGGAATCAAGTCGGTGAGTCTATGTACGAGAACTGGAATCAAATGACGTCTGCAGAGAAAGATAGAGCAGGTAAATATTTAAATCCTTGTTTAATTTACAGACAGCGGCGGTAAGCAGGTAAAGTTTTCCAGGGTGATTCACGGTGGATGGTACCTTAGACGTTTCTGGCGAACCACTCAACAGATCATTCTGAAAATTTGATCGTTTACATAAAGAGATATACTCTATTTTGCTAAAATATTTTCGACACTGCAGTGTCGCTGCTTCTACTAAAAAGTAGTAGCAACTCTGATATTCTAAATAGAACACCCTGTATATAATTGCATATTTGGATTATGCGAAGAAATTTAGATACAAGTCATGAATAACGTCACATACCTACCACCAACTGTTTTTTAAATGTTGACAGTTAAAATTCGACCCTTTACAGAGTTTGACAGCCTGTAAAATCTAAACGGCTAGAGATAGAGCAAAATGGATTGCACTTTCTTATCTTGGCTTTTCATAAGCTATCGTTTGACGCTAATTTTATATTTAACCAAAGGTTAAATTTAACCGGAATTTTTTAACATCTCGTTAAATCTAAAGTAGGTGTGAAACGATAGCTTATGAAAAACCAAGATAGGAAAGGGCAAATCATTTTGCTCTATCTTTGCCGGTTAGATTTTGCAAGCTGTAAAACTTGGTAAATGGTCGATATTCAACTGTTAATATTTCAAAAACAGTTGGTGCTAGGTAGAGGATATTATTCATGAAATTTGTCTAAAATTATTCGCGTAATCCAAATATTCAATTTAAATTATCTGAGTTGCTACTACTTTTTAGTAGAAGCGGCAACATTGCACTGTCGTAAATATTTTAGCAAGGTTTATCTAAACGACCAAATTTTCAGAATGATCTGTTAAGTGATTTGCCAGACATGCCTATGGTACCATTACCGTGAATCACCCTTGTATGGTAAAATGGCTTCTTGAAGGAATAAAATTATTATTTTATTAATAATATTATTATGTAATAGTAATTATATTAATTTATTAACTAAGTACTGTTGCTTCCTATTTCTTCTCCACGACAGTTTAAATATATCTCTCTTGCCAAGATACCGATCCTGGACCGTTGAAGTAGGTACAAAAAAGCTCTCTAACTTGAAGCCCATTTGTTCGCCCTCCTACAGGCGCAACGCCATGGACTTCTTCCAAATCACATGTCAAAGTGTCAGCAAAAATGAAACCATCTCGTTTTTTGACAAAATTATGTAATACGCAACAACACTGAACGATTTTGGTTGCAAATTCCTTGCCCACTAGAATACAAGAATGTAAAACGCGCCACTTGTTGCTTAGAATTCCAAACGCACATTCTACAGTACGCCTTGCACGACAGTGCCTGTAATTGTACACCCTCTTTTCTCGGGTTAAGCCCTTTTGTGCGTATGGCCGAATTACATGCTTAGACAACCCAAAAGCTTCATCTCCAAGAAGCACAAAAGGTACTGTTGGGCCTGACGATGGTAGGGGTTTATCTTTTGGGAGACATAGTTGTTTTGCAATGAGCCTCTTGTAAAAATTTGAATTTTTAAAAACAGTTAAATCACCCTCGCGACCATATGCACCAACATCAATCGCTGTGAAGTTGTACTTAGCGTCACTTATAGCTAGCAACACAAGGGAAAAATATTTCTTATAGTTGAAACACTCGGATCCAGAATTTGGCGGACATTGTGTACGAATATGTTTACCGTCCACGGTCCCAACGCAGTTAGGGTAGTTAGTTAACACTTCAAATTCATTGGCCTTATCCAGCCACATTTCCTCGTTTAGAGATGGCATCTCTTCGGGCTGTAATACCTCCCAAATAACTTCGCAGGTTTCTCTCACAATCAATCGGACAGTTTTACTTGATACATGAAAATCAAATTCAAGATCACCAAAGTTCATCCCCGAGGCCAAATACCTGAAACATACAAATTTTATAGCCCCAATAACAAAAAAAGCAATGTGTTTTATGCATTTATCACTAATATCTCTATTGCATATGGTGCGGTTTTAGAAAACAAGATGTCGTTTTATTCTCAAGCCCCACTGACACCGACGATTTCTTTCAGGTAAAAAACTTATGAAGAAGTGGAAGACTTTCGCTTACTTAAAAAAAACTACAACAGGTGAACCTGCCAGTAAAAAGAAGAAATACGTGTACTACGACCAACTATCTTTTTTGGCTCCACACGTTAAAGGATGCGAAAACACGGCATCTAACATTACTCCACCGGAAGAACAACCTGCTGAAAACGATTAAGCTGGAGATGATCCAGAGAACAAAGAGCCGGGCCCTATTATACAACATAATCCCGCAAATTTGCCTCCCACCAGAGAACGACAACAGCGGCAGGAAAGGGCGAAGAAAGGACCGACTGTAGGAAGAGCAATATCATCGGCATCCAAGAGTATAACTGATATTATGCAGGAAAGTCTGGAAATTCAAAGAGGCGGAATTAATTCTGATAAGTATGGCAGCAAAGCATTCCTGCTATCCTTTGTTCCAATAATGGATAATTTTCCACCAGAACAAGCATTTGATATAAGATTATCAATATCGGAACTATTCAGAAATGCTGTAAATGCTGGACGTACCCACAGTTTGTCTCGACCAGAACTTCGTCCACTCTCGGGAGCATCTACCTCACGCTCATCGTACATGACCCACTCAAGTGACCATCTTCCTGCGATACTAACAAACCAGTCAAGTGATGAAAATGACGATAATCAACGATTTTCCGAGTTCATTGAAGAAAACAGTCAGCAGTTCAACATTTCTGATTACATGTTACTGAAGTAATCTTAAGTGTATACGTATACAAATTGTAATTACTTAAATGAATTTTAACATAAATTAAAATGTATGTGTATTATACTTTATCTTACCTCAATGTTATGACGAGTCTCTCTGCAGGTTCTATACTTTTTTTCATCACCGTGTCTTTCTTCCGTATATGTTCACATACCGCTCCAAGCAGTTCATCAAAAGAAGCAACTGACATTCGATAATAAAGAAAGAACTTTTCTTCGTACCTTCGGTGTTGCTGGAACATTACGTGAAATTGCCATGTTGATAAACGACTTGAAAGCACCGGGTGCGTACCCCACCGCCTCTTCTTTCTCTTATTATTTTCTTTATATGTTTCCATAAGGTGTAACAGACCTACACAGCCCAATTGAATTATATCCATTTTGAAAATAAAGTAAGCAACAACGTCCCATAAACGCAGTATATAGTAGGCCTCTCAGGGTGGCGTCACGTTATCATCGCGACGTTTTTAGCGTAGTGTTTAATTGTTCAATATAACGTCCAGTTTTCAGCGTTATCAACGCGGCGCTATAAGCGTTCGTTTAGTATGAGCCTAAGGTAAAAGATAAATGTAACTTGAAGTTATACACATGTTGTGATAAAAAAAAATGCATATGTTAATTAGTCGAAACTGTATGTATTCCTGAGAGGTCTTTTTACATTATCCATGTGAACTTTACCTTGAACATTAGAAGTTACAGTCTTACGTTCTTTATTAACTGATATGACTTCCACGGGTTTTGAGAATTTCTCGGCAAGTTTTTGGCGAGTATGCTTTTTTATGTATACTTCTTGACTTGGCTCAATTAAATCAGGGGCGTCACGGTTTGCATTTATTTTGTTTATTAATTTCTCTTTATTTTGAATGAGTTTTTCGTTAATTTTTGAGTAAAGCAATTTTGATCGTTCTTTATGGTCAGTAATATAATCCGTGAGCAGCAGTTGCTCCAAATTTATGTCAAATGGATCATCTGAGGTAATGTGACCATTTATGATATCGATCGGTTTTAATTTTGTCGCTGAGTGTATTGAATGGTTGTAAGCTAAAATTGCGTAAATCATTTTTTGCGATATTGTTGACTTACTAAAACCTTGAGCATTTAATAATTTTATGTGTTCTGCGATGGTGGAATGAAAACGTTCCACTACGCCGTTCGATTGAGGATGATTGGGTGAAATAAAGTGGATTTTAATTTTATGTAATTGTAGTAATTCGGTAACTACTGAATTTTTAAATTCCGTCCCGTTGTCTAAGATTATTTGTTTTGGCACGCCATGATGAGAGAAAAAGGATAGCAGGTTATCTGCTATTTCTGTTGCTGCTAAAGATTTTAAAATATAGGCTTGGGCATATTTTGAAAAGCTATCGACCACTGTGAGAAATTTTGTTTTTTCAAGGGTATAGGTATCGATGTGAATAATTTCGAAAGGCTTTCCTGCGGTAGGTGTTATGTTCATTTGGGTTTTAATAGGATTCCTTTCATATTTTGTTCGTATGCAAATTTCACATTGGTTTATAAAAGTTTGAATTGAGCTTTTCAAATTGGGCCAGTAATACTTGTTTTTAATTTTTTCTTCCGTTTCTTCTATTCCTCGATGGTTGCTTTTTCCCTCATGATAATTTTTTATAATTTCAGGGATGCTTTCCTTATCTGTGACGTCAATAAGTTTACTAAGACACCTTTTAAATTGAAACGAGGGCCATCTAAAATATTTCCTTACGACTTCACAAAAAGGTTCATACAATTCTTGAGTTTCGAAATATAGATAGTACAATTTTCCTGGAACTATACTTTCTTTTACAAAATTCAAGATGTCGGATTCAAAATTATTTGTACTTATTTGAACGTAAAAACGTCGTTTTTTCTCAAATAAAATTTTCATTCTGGTCTTCGCTGGTGAGTGTGCTACTTGTGAAACTATAATTTGATTAGCGCCAAAGTTTACAGGGCTTTCCAGAATTGGGATTCCGACAATAGGATCCTGGTCATTGTTAGAATGAATGGTGTCACCTTCGTCTGGTTCTGGGATTTCTATGGGATTTTCGTCTAGCTGAACTATCATAGAAGCTTGGTCTATGTCTTCGTGCTCTCGAGAAGTTGAGGGCTGGTTGAACTGTTGATTTTCATCTTCAAGTTCTTTGTTGAAATCTTCTATGTATTGTTTAAGACTAAATCCGTCCTGACCTTCCTTAACATGTAATTCGATGCGTGACAATGCATCTGCGTTGGTGTTGGCCTTGCCCTTTTTATATATTATGTTGTAATCGAACTCTTCCAATTTGATTCGCCATCGCATCAGCTTGGAATTGGGATCTTTTAATGAAAATAACCACTGAAGTGGCTTGTGGTCAGTAACGATATTAAATTTACGCCCATACAAGTATGGCCTAAAATACTTTGACGCCCACACCAGACACAAACATTCCTTTTCGATTGTCGAATAGTTTTGCTCTGAATCGTTGAGTGTCCGCGAAGCGTACGCCACTGGTAAGTCCTGACCGATGGGTCCTTGGCTTAGTACTGCACCCAAGGCTACGTTGCTGGCATCCGTTGTCAAGTTGAATGTTTTTGAAAAGTCAGGGTATTGTAGAATTGGGTCGTTAATTAATAAATTTTTGCAAGTATTAAAACAATCTAAAAATTCTTGATCGTGAACTATTTTGGCTCCTTTTTTAAGGCATTTTGTAAGGGGTTTCGTAATCTTTGCAAAATTATTTATAAACCTGCGGTAATATCCTAGCAAACCGAGAAAACCTTTTATTTGTTTAGTTGTCGATGGAACAGGATAGTTTTTAATAGCGGAAATTTTATCCGGATTAGGCTTGACTCCCTGTGGGGTAACCACGTGTCCCAGATAGGCTACTTCACGCTGCAAAAATTCGCTCTTGTCAAGTTGAATTTTAAAGTTGGATTCCCTTAGGCGTTGGAACACCTTTTTAAGGTTATCCATGTGTTCCTGCAAGGATGTTGAAAATACGATAATGTCGTCAAGGTTATACTAAACATTTCTCGTTTTGAATTCCCCTTAAAATTGAATCCATTATCCGCTGAAAGGTGGCGGGGGCGTTTTTAAGCCCGAATGGCATCCTTAGGTATTCATAGTGGCCATTTTCCGTATTAAAAGCTGTTTTAGGAATGTCTTCTTCGCTCATCTCAATTTGGTGGAACCCGGACGCCAAATCGAGGGTAGTGAAGTACTGACACTTACCTAGCTTGTCGAGTAAGTCAGTAATGTTGGGTAGTGGGTATTTATCATTGATGGTTTTTTCGTTGAGTTTTCGGTAGTCCACTACGACCCTCCATTTCTGTATCCCTGATGCGTCCTTTTTCTTTGGAACCACCCAAATAGGGCTGGACCATGGGCTACTAGATGGTCTAATTATTTTTTGGTCTAGCATTTTTTTAATTTGATTTTTGACTTCCTGCTTATGAATAAAAGGATACCTGTAAGATCTTGTATATATCGGAATTTCGTCGGTAGTTTTAATATTGTGCTTTATTTTGCTAGTGAAACTTAAGGGAGTATTTTCTTGGTAGAACACGTCCGAAAATTCTTGGCAAAGATTTAATATTGCTTTTTGTTCTTCGGAATTTAGGTGGTCTACCCGAATTTTTGAGAGATCGAAATTAGTTTTAGGCAATTCGTCGAAATTATTTAAATCAATGTTTTGGCATTCGTTTCTACTAAATTTTTCGGTATCGATGGGTTGTGAAAAATCTAGAGTTATCGGTTCACATGAATTGTTTAGAATTGTAGTAATCGCGTACCCGTTTTTCGCTACTGTTAAACATTCTGGCATTTCGCAATTTTGAAATTTTTGGTGTGGTATAATAATTTCACCTTTTTTAATGGACGTTTTAACTTTAATTACTTGTTCCGTTCTAGGGGCTACAGTAACACAGTTTAATTCTGTTTGTATATTATGAAAGCTAAGTTTTATTTTGGCAAAAGGTGTTATTAAAAATCCTGTTTTAAAATCAAGATTAGCCTGAAGTAACTTAAGGTTGTCGAGCCCTATTAGACCGTCAAATACGTTATGAAATTGAAAAAGGTAAAATTTAAGGTTTTGTCTAGTGGGTAAATTAAAAATTGTCGATGCTGGTATTAATGCACTATGTCTATGTGCCGATTTTTGAAATACGGTACTAACTATAAAAGGGTCTTCAAAAATAGAATTTGGGTAATATTTTTTTGCCAAATTAGGATTTATAAATGATTTTGTTGCACCAGTGTCAATTAAAAGCTTAAGATTATGCTCTGGAATAATTATGTAAGGTAGCTCACTGGTGTTCGACGTGTTTAAAGAAATTATTAAGTCTGATCGTTGATCTGAGTGACTTCGTGAAAATTTTTATTTCCGTTGCATTCGCCTGATTCATCATTTTCTGGATTTTGAAAAGAGTACTGATTTTGGTTAAAAGGCAAATCAGTAGTCGATGGTTGGTAAAAATTTTCAGGACTATTTTCGTGATTGTTTTCAAAATCTAAATTATAATAATCATTGCTTTCGTTATTGGCGTAAGAAATACAATATTCGTTTGATTCTTCAGGATTTTGGTACGATTCTGTATTGTAAAGTTCTTGTGTAGAAAATTTTGGGCGATTTGGTATATTTGACTGAAATCTGGAAAAATTAGGTGATGAATGACTGGGTTTAAAATTGGAATAAGATATACTCATAGGTTCTGGTGGTGGTAAGGGTTTGTTTTGATTTGGCCTGAACACGTTGGAGTGATTGTTGGGTCTACTAAAATTTCTTGAATTTGTTGAAAATCTTTGGGGGAAATTATTAAAGTTTGGTCGAATTACCGACTGTGACTGGAAATTGTTGGGCCTAGGTGTAAAGAAGTTGTTAGGCCTTTGGAAATTATTATTAGAAAAATTCGGTCTCATAGGAGAATTTTGTATAAACTGGAAATTTTTAAAATTAGGTTGAGGTGGCATTTTAAAGATGTTTGAAGGTTGATTTAGCGATGTTTTTGTTAAATTTTGAAAATAATGTATATTATTTTCTTGCGTCACAAATTGCAAGGCTTCGGCTAAATTACTCGGACGCATACAACGTATTGTTGTCCCTAGAGGTTCTTTTAATCCTGAAAGGAACGTTTTTAGAGCAAGATCATTATACAAGGCCTTTTTCAAAGTTCTCGCTGAATCAATCGTTTCATGACTGTCTATATATGAACAAAGCAAATTTAAGATATAAAGAACTCTATCATAAAATTGGCTAGGTTGTTCGTTTACATTTTGTTTTAGCATAACAAGATCCCTATTGAGACAACTTTCGTCTCTTTGGTCAGCAAAATTTCGCTTTAAATTTTCTTTTAATTCGTCCCATGTAGAAACGTTTTGAATGTTCACCACAATTTTTGCATTTCCCGTTAGTTTTCCTATCAGACTATTTAGTAAGAAAATATTATTAAAATCAGTAGGGTTCCTAGCATTATAAAAATGGTCAATTAAGGTTTGGCAAGTTGATAAATATCGATTAAGATCATTGGGATTTCCATCGAATTCAGGGACGCACTTTAAATATTCCGATTTAAATTCGGGCATTTCGTTTTCTATAATAGTGCTTAAATCAACTCTATAACTATCTGTATTACTAATACTAGGAGTTTCGTTAAGAGGAACGTTATTTAAAATAGTAAAGATTTGATTTGACAACTTATTAATTTCTATTTCACTTTCAACTAATGGAATTTGTATGTTGCTTTCTAAAAAGTTTTCACTGTTTAAATTGGAATTTCCTTCAGAGTCAGTTGAAGGAGGATTTATTGTTAATTTTCCCAAATTGTTTAAAATTTCATTTATATCGGACATGAAAATTTTCAAATTACACTTACGCTACTAGAAGAATTTTGGCCATATCTCTCTATAAGGCTTTAGCTTCCTGGAAGGCGATTTGGTCCTGCCCAAAATGCTATGGTCCTTGCGAAACTACCCGATGTGGTGGCAATTCCCAAGTAGTCCTCGGAAAAGTATTCAGCAATTAAACACCTCCGCAG
This sequence comes from Pissodes strobi, assembly GCA_016904865.1. Lineage (NCBI taxonomy): Eukaryota > Metazoa > Arthropoda > Insecta > Coleoptera > Curculionidae > Pissodes > Pissodes strobi. Next base: position 1,770 of record MU197358.1, on the reverse strand, counting down.
ACACTTTACACAGTTCTTTCGAAAGTTCAGAGTCTTAATGAAGTTTCCGATATTCGTTCGAAAAGTCTTCGTTGCCCGAACAAACGATTGACCGATTGTTACGTGTCGCCACAAAAAGTATCACCGATTTGACTAACTTTTTTGACGACTCTACCGACTGCGCCAGTTAACTTATTTGATATGGCAAAACTCTTTTTAAAAAATATTTATTCGATAAAAATTACAAAGTACTTGATGCTACTACATGTCAAAGAATATTAATACATATGTTTCTAGAAATTACAATATATAAACTTGTACTGCTAACTCAGCAAACTACGCGTCAGCGGTTTCCATAAGAGAAGGCGATATAACTCCTTCACCCCTACAATCAACTACGCCATTTGGGGGAGTTGAATTGGCTGATGCTCTTGAACTTCGGTTCTTCTTTCCGTTCGTACAACCAGTTTTCGGCACCATTTTCGGTATGTCAGGTAGGCACAGCTAAGGACCAGAAATCCATATATAAGAATGGTCCAGATGGAAGGATAGTCGAAAACTTCGTCGGTGATAATGAAAGGCTTATTGGCGATTATTTGGGTCTTCAGGTTCTGCAGGCTATCGAGTTTCAAGTCATCTAAATGTAGGCTCAAGTTTAGCGTCGGCAGTGGGCTCGGAGCAACAACTATTATATCAGGAAAGAGGACTGGGTGAACAGAAATGTTAGTTTGCTTCTGTTCGTTTATGATGACTCTATTTCTGATGATAACTTGACATCCATTTGGAATTTCGGAAATGTATGTTCCAAGCAGTCGCAGTTTTTCTACTTGAGCATTACAATTGATTTTGGCAACTTCTTCTTTTGGTAAAGCGAATAACCACTGTTGAGAATCGGCCAACTGATTTATTATTGGTTCTTGGAAATGTGTTTCAATTTGCTTGCATGCGGAGGTGTCTTTTGAAAATGACAGTAGGCTTACTGCGCAAGGATTGGATTCTTCAATGTCTTCTAGCTTTTCAACGTTGCAAAGGTGTTGTAACTTCGTGACCTTTTGACAAGCCTGGTCTTGGTATTCGTAGTGTAATTTATTCTTAATTAAATACTTATTTCGCGGCAAAACAACCTTAAACCGACTCTGGGAAAATATTGGTGCAGAATACAAATGAAAAAGCTCAAAAACTTCAGAAGTTGTAATTGGTATGTGTACTAAATATGTTACTCTATTATTTAGAACAAAACAATCGATATTTATTATTTTTTCAAATAAAGCAACCTTTTCAAGCTCTGGATTAATAATCATTTGTTCTGAACCTACCCTTTTTT
>JAEQML010082787.1:0-10692 GCA_016904865.1 Pissodes strobi | reverse complement strand
TTACACTTTTCCGAATTCGGGAAAGTGTAAAATTTATATGTTTGTTTCAATAGGTCAAGAAACCATTAACGCGGGAAAGTGTATAAAGAGTCTAAACTACTTTGTATGCACTACTTTTGCAGAAATATTAAAAGTTAACAAACAAAAAAGTTATAAACTTTTTATTTTTTTTGTAACCGAGTGGCAAAACTACAAAAACATAAGAACACTAACCCAAACTAATAGTAAAATAACTTATGAAAATAAGTGTTTACAAAAGTGATTAATACTCCAAAAGAAACATTTTTTTTTGGTATCGGTACTATACTGCAACCTAAAAATAACAAACTTAACGAAATACATTGAAAATGATAATTAAAAAAACTTTAAAAAAACATTGTTTCTTCATTTTAAATATTGTACCCTGCAAGTGTTCTCTACATTTTTTGAGAAACTTTATTTGAAAAGAATTAGCTATTTCGTTATCGACATCTTGAACTTGACCTACGAAATGTTTGAGGCCTTTTGGTAAGTTGTATTGCACTAAAACCCAATCACCATGAGTTATATCTTTCTAGTTTATTTCAGGAGTTGGGTCCTCATTTTCAGATTCTAAAGTAAAGCTTTGATCAGATTCCATGTACGGAACACCAATATCAGATTCTTCTGAGCTTAAATCACCATGGTACTTTTCTACCTTGTCTTTCTTTTTCTTTGAAGTTTTAAGAATCTGTCCACTAGTTGAAGGGTAATTGTTCAAAGAAGTAGTTGCCACTCTTGGAATTATATCGCTTCCTTTAGCATTTTTTTTCTTTTCATTGGTTTGGATAAAGGATTTTGTTTTCACGGTGGATAAATTGTCGAAGTTCGTCTGTTGATTTTCAGGTGGATCTGCTTCTGGTGGTACAACAGTGCTACCAGGATTTTAATTCTCGTTTTGGGACTTTTTAGTTAGATTTTCTGCAGTGGGTGCTGCCCTTTTTCTATTGGTAATGACATTGGATTGTAGAGGCTTGACTGCCTTTTAAAGGGAGTTTTCAAATGTTGTTTCCTTATCCTGTGGATCTTCTGGATCTACATTATTGGTACTTAGATCTTGACCATGTGCCTATTTATTTAATTCCCTCTTTCATCTTTTTAGGGCTTCAACGTCATACTTCTCCTCTGGGACAACGTTTCTGGTAAATGGTACAATTCCACCTTTACGAAAACCGTTTTTAATTATTTCGGGATCAACATCTGCCCAAGTTTTTACGACAATTTCCGAGTTCCTTGATGTTAATTAAGAGGTTCATTGGAATGAGTCCGGCTTTTGCTTCCACACTCGAATTTTCTCAAGGTCGGTATGATGGCGGTCTTGAACTTGGTGTTCTTTTAAAAGCAGTGGTGTAGAGTCATCTGCGTTACAAACTGCCCTATGAACTTCTGAGGAAATCGCTTTCCTATGAAAATAATTGCGTAAATTACTTATTTGCCGATCCAATTGTTTACGTAGATCCGCTAGACCTAGATGTCTTGGCAAGGTTGTTAACTCCACTCCGCTCCTCGGATGGTGTTTGTGTGCTCTTGTAAGTAAGCTTCTTGTTTTCTGCTAGAGATTTTCAATGTCAGTGCCGGTCCATGCTACCAGTCCAAACGAGTATCCAAGAACTGAGACGGCATATGTATTGATAGCCTTTGCAGAGATTTTTGCTTTTAAGTTGAGTTTATGCCATACATTTTACCCTTATGGTAAATTCTTCTGTTAACTCAGCCTTCATTGCGCCATGTGATATGCGCATTGTTTGTTTCATTCCGAGGTACTTGTAAAATTCATCTGCCTTCATTGCATCGATGTTCTCGCTGTCCCTAAGTTCAAAGTGACCTGGACCTATTTTGCCTCGTACAATGTTCACTGTACGGCACTTTTCCAGTCCAAACCGCATTCTAATATCCATGGAGAATTGTTCTACAATCTTCAACATTTGCCCTAGCTGATTTTTGGTAGCTCCCATAAGTTTTAGATCATCCATATAGAGCAAATGATTGACTTTCTCTCCTGCCTCGTTATTGTTTTTGATATTGTATTCATATGAAGTAGAATTTAGCTGGTGGAAGCTAAAAATGAGTCTATATTTAATGGATTGTAACAGCTGTGGGCATCCAAAATAATTTTTAGGATGTAAGTCCAGTGGTGTACATAAAAATATTAAAAATATTTTTCACAATTTTTTAATATTTTTATGTACGCCACTGGACTTACATCCTAAAAATTATTTTGTATGCCCACAGCTGTTACAATCCATTAAATATATTGTGATTAGCGTAACCGAGAGCGTAACTTTGATATGCCACTGTAGCCAAATGGGGGGGGGGGGGGGGGGGGAGGGGAAGCACCATATTTTTAACATACATTTTTGTGAAGTACTTATCCATACCTACAACATATTAAAATTTAAAGAAAATCGTATGGTTCCGAAATTCTCTCTTTGTCGAGTGCGGGGTCCTTTCTAGGCTCTATCTAGTATGTTATATTTATAAAAAAACAAGGTAAGCATTCTTTCTCTCTCAAGCCAGCGTCAAACGACGACGAGATAAAGTTTACGTCACAAACGAACGTTTGGCAGCTCATGCTAGAATATCGTGTCATATTCATCACTTGACTAAGTTTCAAATATATATTTGAAGATGGACCAATGTATTTTCATATTTATATTTGCGGTATCTTATTAAAGTTGAAAATACTTCGACAGCGGTACACTGAAAATTAGCAACTTTAGTTCTGATTTTAAAATTAATAAATTATTTTCACTATGAAAAGGTTGCTAGAAAACCGCTTTTATTTGTGAATGCAGTAAGTATGCGATGTAAATTAATACAAAAGCGTAATTGAAAAAATAATTAAATAGTAAGTTTATGCTACTTCTTAAAGATAAATAGTCCTATTCCTATCTAACATAATTTTAAGAATTACAAAGTAAACTTGAGAATTGCACATTAGGGAATAATAAGATGCTTTCTTTAATTCACCGGTTTGATGCCGTCTTTGTCATTTCGATACATCCTCTCACATGCAACACTGTTTTGAATTTGTGGAATAAAGCGTTTTAAAAGTTAATACCATGTCCAACTTTTAAACAATGCTTTTTTACAAAAGAATCTGTTTTAGATTAAAAATTAAAATATAAGTTCAACACAACTTTTATAATTGGCGAGGCCAGGACAAGGGAGGATCTAATATTTCGTCATTTTAGGGATGAGTAGGAGACCATAAATTAGTCTTTTTAGTTTTTCGGAAATACATTGACATCTGTTTTCTCCCATTCTTGAATTTTATTTTGTTGTTGCCAATACACTTACTTTGTTTAAGCTACTTTAGGTTAGTTTGGGATAGCTAAGTTAGTTTATGTTATAACTGAGCTACAAGAAGCTCAAATACAATGTTGTACTATCGCTCATTCAATATTTTACAAATGGCTCTATGCTAAAAATAACTTAAATATTAAAACAAACTTGAACTAAGGCCATAATGGTAATATTTAGGGAAAATGTGACAAGTTGACATAGTGGTATTTTCTCGGCTTCTAAAAAGTTTGCAGCGCAATTAACCTTCTCCTTCTGTTTACTCATCGTGTACAAGCCGGCAGATGTGTTCGTGGTGTCATCCGATAATAGACAAAGACGTTAATTAATATAATTTTTTTGAAAGCAAGAAATATTTAATTTGCTCTTATAACTTGCTCAAAAACATAAACCTCCTGATATATATTTTTTTAATTTTAAAGAACGTAAATCGAGTTTGTAAACATAACCTTAAAATCCTATGGTACAACCATTGCTATATTGTATTGTAGTTGTGAGTAAATCGGTCTTGTTTCTAAAAAAGTGCGTTCGGGCGAGTTGTCATATTATAGTTCTGGGCTAGTTGGCATAATATGCCAACTCGCCCTATGTAACATAATTAATTATTTGGTTTATTGTTGCATACTTAATTAAAAATGGTGGGAGTATACCAACGAAAAGGTAATCGTCTTCAATGGGACGAAGATGATATGAAAGCAGCAATAAGAGCTGTTAAATCTGGAAAAATGAGCTGGTTGTTAGCATCCAAAACCTACAGTGTTCCATTCAGCACATTACGACGCTGTCAGGGAACGAATACATTTAGTGTACGAGCAAGAAAAAGCTATTTGGGCGGGAAAAGACCAACCTTTGATGATACTATGAAAAGCCACCTCGTTAACCACATTAAAAAACATGGAAGCTTGGTTCCTTGGATTTACGACTTTAAACGTACGCAAACTTGCGTATGAAATGGCGGTCCAGAACAACATTAAACACTCGTTCAATTCTCAGAAGAAGATGGCGGGCTAGGATTGGTTAAATGGATTTACGAAACGCAATCAGACTATTTCACTTAGGTTACCCGAGTCAACCCCTTCTTCCAGAGTACGTGCGTTTAACAGGGTACAAATAGGAAAATATTTCGAACAGTTGGAAAGAGTTCTGGAACAAGTTAATTAATTTGCTTCAAAAAATTGCAAGGTTTATGCAAGCAGAGGAAAAAACAAGTGGGGGTATTAAGTAGTGCGGAACGTGGACAGCACTTAACAGTCGTTTGTGTAATGAGTGCTTCCGGGTCTTATCTACCGCCGTGTTTTATATTTCCGCGCAAAAACGTGAAAAATTAACTAATGGACGATTCTCCTCCTAGTTCAATTGGCTTTGCTCAGGAGAACGGATGGACAACTTCCAAATTTTTTTTAAAGAGGCTTAAATTTTTTGCTGAAACTGTAAAACCTATAGAAACAGAAAAAGTGTTGCTGATACAAGATGGGCATATAAGCCACAAATCGTTAGAGGCCCAGATTTATGCGAAAAGTAAAGGCATTATCTTGTTTTGTTTACCACCGCACTGTACCCATAGGGTACAGCCATTAGGTGTCACATTCTTTGGACCACTCTCGACTTTCTACAATCAAGAAATTACTAGCTGGTTAAAACAGAATCCTAGAAGGGTGGTCACTCATTTTCAGGTAGCAGGCTGCCTACAAGAAAGTAGCTACTAACTATGAACAATGCTGAAAAAGGTTTTTTTTTTAAACGGATATATACCCTTTTAATAAAGATATATTTCCGGATTGGATGTTTGAGCCGGCGGAAACCACTAACTACAATCAGAATATTGAATAACCAAAATATAACGAGAAAAGGTCAGAAGAAGAAAAAGAACCGAATAATAACGAGAGAATGACAGAAGAGGAAAACAATATAGAGCAAAGAAATGAGAATTTTAATACAGAACATAATTCGCAGGTAGCCGGACCATCTGGCATACAAAATAAAATATTGCAAAAAAAATAAATAAGTTACCAACATCTTGCTTAATCCTATCCTCCGAAACTTCACCTTTACCAAAAGCTACTAATATGAGCAAGAAAAGAAAACGCAACAGCCCTTCTAAATACGGCGTCTTAAATACAACATCCGAAGTAGAACTTTTAAAAATGAAAACCACAGACAAGAATGCTGAGTTACTTAGAAAGAAGGCAAAAAATCAAATCTAGAGTTTTTCATGACACTGATCCCAAAATTAAACTTGCGTCTAGAGAAACTGCTACAATTGCAAACAGTTTACTACCGACCATGCAAGATAAATCAGAGATAGAGATCAGTGAAGATGAAGATGATACTGCCAGTATCATCTTTTGCAATTGACTATTTTCTCGCTCCAAACCGAATGAAAAATGGATTTGTTGCTTGTCTTGTAATAAATGGGCCCACTGCGAATGTGCAGGTTGCCACTTCAAACCAACGCAGTATATATGTGAACTTTCTGTTTAGCTTAGGTACCTACTCCCTGCTTTGTTTTATCTTTACTTTTTTTTATCAATAATATTTGCGTTTTTTATATCTAGGTTTTGTTAATTTTATTTTTAGGTATTAATAATTGTACATAACTCTGTATCAGTTAGGTTCCTAACTGTTTTATTGTTATTTTTAAAATATTGTTTTTTCATTTATGTATTTTTTTAATAAACTTTCAAATATAGTTTAGTATCATCTTATATTTAGGGTATTTACTTTAAGTAAATTGGTAATTGGGGCAAGATGGCATACCCTGCCATCTTACCCGGAATATTCAGCCCGAGATGGCATACCGAGGTGATTTTTAAAAACATTATAATTAAAAAAACAAAGTTAGGGTTCTATTCATTTTTCTTATAGTTAGTCTAGGTATATTATCTTATCTAACTACCAAGTTTTAGCCCGTAAATCCCAAAAATAGCTTAGAAAAAAAAAGGAAATGTATGCCAACTCGGGCACATTTCCCCTACAGATTCATAATAAGCATAACACTCGGCATTACATGTACAAAAATTAAATAAAACCTTTTGAACCTTAGCACTTAAATTTACATACACTGAGAGAAAAATTTGTTAACCACACCAAACAATCGTTAGCTATAAATCACTCTCTTATTGAAATATGACTTATTAAACATTTATTTCCCTAAACCAAATAGATTGGTTGAAATTGGCAAATACGTTTTAGGTTATACAAACTTCGGTTATTAATAGTTGCCACTTGCCACCATCTTTATTAATTCTCAGCGTGACATGCTTGAGATAGTCCTATCATATATTTATGAACATTATAAATGATAAACATACAGAATATATTATATATGAATAAATGAAACTAAATTTAGATACTTATTAGTTGGTAAAAAGGAGGAAAAAAAATGTAATCACTATTATTATTCAGTTAATTATATATCTCTTAAGAGATATAGGTATAGCTATAGCTAGGCCGAGAAGAGACCAACCTACCAATAAAAGGCATTATTATATTTAGGTATGTTATAATATTAGGCAAAGCTTTGAACATTTTAGTTGCGTTGTATATGCAGATCACATTTATAATAATTAGATTCCATTGCGGATGATCGTAAACATTTTGAACTCATGAACAAGCCAATCACATCCATTTTGTAACGCATACCCTACTTAAAAATTATGTTGATATAGGATGGCTTCTAGTACCATTTCAAAAATATCGCTTACCCCCTAACCCCTAAAGTAATTATGGGATTTACGCAGCTGACACTATATTAAAACTAATAGACGATTCTTATGCCAGAGACAATATTCCAGACGGCACATGTCGACAATGCCGTCACGTATTCCTGGCAGGGGAACGTGCAAATCCCCACACGGTTTTAGTATAATGCCCTGTCATGTAGCGTTATTAGGTAAGAAGTACGTGGATGCTTTTTTGCGGAAAGTCAGACATGTCTCCTCCGAAGCGTCTAACTTTTATAAAACGTGATTTTCGAAACTTAAGATATTAGTGTGTTATAACGTTGTGGTACCCTTTAAAAAGGTATAATTTCACTTTTCATGAAATCAGGGATTCAGTTCCATACCTAACTTTGTAATTATATCACGCCTGCTATTGTACTTATGTGATGTTGCTGTATTATCGTTCATAACAAATACAATATTATTGAGTCATCAACATGCTTTCTAACGGTGTCGTAAAAACTAGTTTCAGCAAATTACCTTATGAAAATTTGCTGTGTGATAAATTTAATTTTGGTTGTTTTAGCGAAAATTTGATTTCTGAAAATATAGATCTCGGTAAATTGCGTTTTGAATATTTGGAAATTGCGATTAGGACTATAGAATACATGCCATGCGGACCACGTGTCATAATAGGCCGGAAAGCATTATATTTTGTTACGTTACTGTGCTAATAAATTCAGCTGGAGCTCGTTTAGTATCGATGTAAGCTTCAACACATAAGCAGGTATATTATGGTGAAATAGTGTGATGTGATTGATAAGAAAGAGAAAGTTATGTATTAAAAAAATTATAATAAGTGTTCACTTTCAAGAGGAATGTGATTGAGGAATACAGAGAGTTAGTTAATTATAAGGTCGAAAGTATAGTGGATCTTTTGGATTATATGGTTGATAAAAACTATATATCATCTTACGAATCTTCCGGAAATAACGCGAATCCATCATCAGCACTAATGATTCAATAACCAGCGACGATACAACAAAAACTTTAATTTGTTAAGGACAGTTCTTGACAGACTTTGGAAATGATGGTCAATAGATGATTTATTTAACCTTTAATTCACATATTTGAATATCAATAAATCCGCTATAAGGCACCCAGTAACTGCTTTCTACATTATTATTTCTTTTATCGCAAACAAGATTTTGGACAAATTTCAATGTTGATGAAACTAAGATCAATCTACTACTCAATAATTAAATTACAGGTGGCAGGCAGGTGAAGTAAAACTTTTATTCGCAGCATTGGTGATGTAAATTTATATTGGTTTAAGGGTGATGTATTTCATAACAAGTTTATAATAAACTATCAAACTAATTGGTAAACGTATTTTTTCAAATTTAAATTTTTGACCTTAAACCGATCAGTGTCAAAATGCATATATCATATATTAGAGAGGATAAAGTGGTTATGCATATCCTTCTCGCCATGGTTGGAGTTTAATGAATAATAAATAAAAATTAACAAATAAATGATATATTTCTCGTATCATATTTATCATATCACAAACAATTATTGTAAACTATTTAGAGTTATTATTCTGGTGGATTAAATCACATAATATCTGATATAATCATTATCTTAGCGTTCGTGTGAAGAAGAAGAAGAACCTTTCCAAAAAGTATACAAGATCTTGAAAGCAAGTGAAGATGATGAATCTGATTCGCAGCGCTTATTGAGAGTATAGTCCTACATATGGAATAGCTAATCAGCTGTGGATCTGTAAAATTAATATACTTTCTTCTATAGTTTCTGTAGCTTTTCTGACGGTAGCACATCCTTAAAAACAATTCTCCATAAAATAATAGAAATACTATTAGATTGGAAGGACAATTATTATTATATTATACCTCCGATATTCTCAATTATTAAAACGATCATAATGGGAGAGATCTTATTCAACAATCTAGATTTATAAAAGTCTTTTTTTTTCTATTGACAGCTATCACGAGATAATGGTCTCCTTTAGTAATAATATAGTGAAACATTCGGCTATACTGCCACGCTCTTTCTGGTATTCCAATTTTACTTAACTACCTTCACTTTGCATTAAATAAAACTCAGAGTGAATAAAGGTAAATTAAAAACTAAAAATTTAAAATTACGATAAATTGCAATTACCTATGCGTAGGCCAGTACGAGTTGTTGAAATATCGGAGAGTTGGGCGGGTTATTTATTTAAGGCGCCACCAACTTGTAGGAGGCACAAGTCGGAAAATCCCCAAGTTGAAATGTGGAATATGTTTTGGATTTGCAACAAAAATTAATTATGAATAATGAAGTATGCCAGAAATGTATTAATAATAATAAAAAATATAAAAAGGACAGTAAAACCAGGAGTTAAATCACTTTAGAATAAACATAAATCAATAAATCAAAACGATTCAATTATTTAGCCCAAATAATACAAATCAAATATACTTACTGCCTACTGATACTAAAAGCTAATTAAATGAAACAGGTAGATAGGTAAACAGAAAATTGGTTTATTATAATAAAAAATAAGTTGTCGGTTAAAATGATCTTTTGACTTTGGTCAATTATTAAAATAAATACAAAATGTTGGTCCATTCTCTGCTCTAGGGCGCCATCGTCAACGACTAAATATTATGAGGGAAGTGATTATTAGCCTTACTTGGTTACTTTACAAAGAAAAAGGATTTCCCTAAGCAATTAGTCAAAATGATTTACTTCATTGAAAATTTTAACGAATGAGTCAGTCTGTTGCTGATATATAAAAAACTTATTGTTGAAAAAAGCATTATAAAAAAAAATAATATCTAACCTGCACCACTACCAAATACTTTTCTGTTGCAAGCAAATTTTAAATAACGCAAGTTAGTGACTCAAACAATGAGTTGCTAACAGCCCAAATAATGATTTTTTCACATAAGGGTCGGTTCGTTATACTACGTTGGTAATGGTCGCGAAATAATGATAACTAGTATTACTAAGCGTTATTGAAACAATCAATTAATTATAGAACTTTAAAGAAATATTTTAAAATAAACTTAAATACTCCAAGTTCACGCTACCAGTAGAACAAAGCAAACGAATATTGAGGAACTTGAGCTTGTTCGGGAAATTATCGCTTACTTATGTCGGAGTTTGTTTACAAAACTTAGTAAAAGGGAAAATATATTAACGAATAACGCAAGTCTATTAGCACTAGTTACAGGTATCTAAAATAAATAACCGTGGAAAATTTAAAGAAAAGAAATAGTACAACTTATAACATTATTGCATTACTCAAATGAAAGTTCAATCCAAAATCAGACTTGTTCATATTATCCAATCTGTAAGATGTTAGATTTAATCCAAAATTAGACTTATTAGTCTTACTTTTGGTTAATCAAAATGGGCCAGATGTTACGGTTCGATCTAAGATCGGACTTGTGCTGTGTTAAACGAAAACAACCAGATTTTAAAGACTCAATCTAAAATTAGGCCTGTTCTAGAATAAATGAAATTGGCCAGATATTTAAGCAAAGGAAATAGAAAAGAAGACAAGCAGATGGTTTGGACTCCTCAGAGATATTTACCCCACTTAGGTGAAAGAAAAAAATTATTTGTTAAAGAAAGAAAAAAAAAATAAGGCTTTGAACGCTAAGTAGCCCGGTATCAGCTAGCTAACCAGCAACTTATA
>MU197356.1:0-10263 GCA_016904865.1 Pissodes strobi | reverse complement strand
AGACCGTGCTTAGAATATTGCTCACACATCTGGGGTGCCACGCCAGAGCATACCCTAAAGCTACTGGATTCCGTTCAGAAGAGAGTTGTGCGTCTCGTCGGTGACCCGGAGTTGACCCGGAATCTGGATAGTCTGAAACACCGCAAACATGTGACCGAGAAATCCCTGTTTTACAGATACTTTTACGGCAGATGTTCCCAGGATTTGGTCCGTCTTATCCCGCCCCTGACAACGCCTGTCAGACACTCACGATAGACGGCAAGAGCGCATCGGTTCGTCGTACAACTGAAAACACCTAGAACATCGCTTTACAAACTCCTTTGTCTGGCGCACTGCAACACTGTGGAACTCACTCCCGGGACGCATATTCGGATGTAACAAGCAAGATGTCCATTCAACTATGCCGATCGTTTCTTCATATGTGACGTGCACGGTAGCATTTAGTCGGATGTCGTGACTGTTACATAGAATCAACAAATAAGTCTTCAATTATTTAAACACTTCATGCATGGCCCTCCGCTCGCTTCGCTCCCTATACGGGGGCTCAACAAATAGAAACTAACCAGGTGCTAACCAAAAGTAACCCAAAATTTTTATTTACCTTTTTTTTATTTTGGGTTAGTTTTGGCTAGCACTTGGTTAATTTCCGTTTGTTGAGCCCCCGTAGCGAGCGAAGCGAGCGGAGGGCCATGCATTAAATGTTAAAATAATTGAAGACTTATTTGTTGATTCTATGTAACAGTCACGATATCTGACTAAATGCTATCATGCACGTCACATATGAAGAAATGATTGGCATTGCCGAATGGACATCTTGCCTGTTACATGCGAATATGCTCCCAGGACATCTGTTCCCCAAACTAACTATTCAAGAACCGTGTCAATCAACATCTTCGCACACACACCGCTCGTCGAGCAATATAGGATGTGCTACTGCAATAAAAAAATCATTCGCCTAAATAAAAAAAGAGTAGAGACACTTATAGCACAGCTTATTCACTACCAGCTAGTCAACTCTATAGAAATCGGAAAGTTGGAGTGTCGGGCACTGCGCCCTGAGCGGTTCAGTTCCACAGTTGAATTTAAAATGAATTTTCGCTTCAAAATACATGACAAATTCGTCCGAAGCCTCGGCTATCGCCCTGAGAGGTTCGGAAATTTCGGATTTTTATACAATTGTGCGTTTTAAAATCGTTTTTAAACGGATTTTAGACGATAAAATAGTTATTTATGCAACAAGTGTGTAAAGTGAATCTTTTTTTATGAATGGGAATATTGATAAAAAAATTTAATTGAAATTGAATAAAAAAAGGGTACTTTACACATGAGTAGCATACAAAATTTTTTCTACTACCGAAAAATATATGAAAAAACAAAAAATATTATTAAATTACTTTACGCACAAGTGCGTAAAATAAATTATTCTACACACTAGTGCGTAAAATATATTATTTTACGCACTGCACATTAAAAAAGCCTATTTTAAGAATCTTAGAGAGTGCGTAAAGTGAGTACTTTACGCACGTTAGTAGAAAAAGCATATTTTAAATTAAACGAACTGTCAAAAGTATTATTCAGATGCCCAGGCGTTTGAAACAATATTAAGTCATGACCCTCTTCTAAAATTTGCAAAACTTGGTTATTGACTTTCCCAAATCAAAGGATGCCGCCGCAATATGACTAGCTGGTAGTGAATAAGCTGCGCTTATAGCGCACCATTTTTCTAATGAATTTTGCTAACGAAACTACAGTAAACGTCTGGCAACAGTGTGCCTTCTTAAAAATCTTTGTTTTGGCTATTGTAACAGTTGACAGTAAAAAGGAGGATGGATATTTACAAGTAAAATTTAATTTTGTTTAATGGGGCTATGGCTATGAGTCGCTTTAAATTAGGACCGGAAAAAAACGTAGGTCTCTCGTTCGACGCAAATGTATCCTAGTTAATATTTTCACCCGACAATTGATTTTCAGATGTGTTTTGTCTAAATTTCTAGTGTTTTTGTGAAGTGGTGCTGAAAATTTATGTCAAAACTCGAACTTTGAGGGCATTTTTTCGGTTCAAATGTAGCGGATCTTCCGACTTTTTTGGCTTGAACTACTATATAGGACACCCCCTTTCTAGTGAAAAAAGAGAATTTGCAAAATCGACAAAACCTATATATCACCAGACCCTACAAACCAAATAATATAAATAACCACACAGTTCGGCATCGGCAATTTTCACGCCAATGGCTAAAGAAAGTCGCTGCCGAAATTTTAAAATATCTAAAAAAAATTAGGTGTTGGTCTAGGGTCAAAGTGTATTTAATATATCCTGCGACCAATCACGAAACTGCCTCCCCGCTAAAAATCAACTAAACGTCGCACTGTTGCCTATTGTCGCGTATTTTAAATAGCTCGAAGGCGAATAAAATATAAACATTATAAATATTATAGTATACTTATTGCGTATTCCGTATTTCCCCGTGTAAATAAAATAGTAAATAGAATAGAAGACAGTAGTATTAAGGAAAATAACAAAATTAAGAATTCAAGTAGGAAATTTAAATATGTAAATTCACTATAGGAAACTAGACACAAAATAAATTAGGATTATTGGGAAAAAAATGTGGCAGCATCTAAATATGCGAGGATATTTATTGCCCGCATTCTTTCCGTCCAGGTTCTTTCATTTGGCAAACAGTACATATCCATTCCTTGAATGAATTTAAAAAAATATCGTCAAGATCCTCGACACATCCACAAACATGATACGAATCCTCAGTAATGCCATTTCTATATAAATGTTTTTGTGTTAGGCAGTGGGCAGTTTCCATTCGTATTATTGTCATAATATGTGTTCGATTTATATAACAATATTATTTAAACTTAGTAAACCATCTACATCTCGGAGAGCCAACAGAAGAGTTTAAGTAATGCTTCACCCGATATTACGAATTCTCCTTCCAAAATTCGTTGAATTTTTAAAAGATTTTTATATATTGAGTTTTTCAATAGCACTGAATGAATCTTAAAATATTACAGCTTTGGTTATGTCTTCATTTTTTAGTATAGTAATAGTCTCATTAATAGCAACAATTTCTGCAGTACATATACATATTTCCACAGAAATTTTGGGCGAAACATTATATTTGATGGTCGGAATATGCATTCCGAAACCTGAACTTTTACATTTTTGAAGCTTCAGTATATTTAAAAGTGTAGTATCCTTTATATGGATTTGTTAGGGATAAGAATAATTATTCTTTTATAAACATCTCTGAAGTTTCAATAATATTCAATTTTAATATTTCGATATGATTCATTTGGTATTTGAATTAAATATGGAGGGTATTCATTCATACAGAGTCCTACATTCTGAAGACATGATTGTCGATCTAAGAATAGGGTTTTAGTGCGCAGATGATCGCTGATACAAACTATTTTGGTCAAAAACTTAACCGCAACACATCTCCTTCGAGTATCCAAATCAGTAAGAGCTGCATCCGCCAACAAAGCACTTACCAAGGGTTGATTTGTTGAAGCCCAGAATTAATCGTGAAGCCCGATAGAATATCGTATCTAGATTCTTTAAGGAAATACTATTACTTGGTTTATGAAAAATGCCACCAAAATCCAGATCAGATCCAACCGACCCAAAAAAAGAAGACATTGAGGAACCGCACGTCACAAAGTTCTACAGGAACATTTCATAATATTGATGCCCCTGCGACATTTATTAAGAATATTTTCAATACGTTTGTTCCAGAATATTTTCAATAAGCTTTTCTAATATAATTTCTAAATCTTTGATTTCAATTTTAACGGGAATAGGTTGATTATCAAGATAAATTAGTGGATTGTTGTTCCTAAGTCCCTTGTAAACCATAATGTCCGCATTTTCAACTGACAAGATAACATCATTCTCCTGTAGCCATTCATGGACCTCAATCAGACTATCACTAATGCCTTATTGGTAAATCCCTACACGTTTCGCCTACTTGTCTAAGACAGAATTGACAAGACAAGGTCACACCATTCTCCTGCAGCCATTCATGGAGCTCAATCAGAGTATCACTAATGCATTTATTGGTAAATCCCTACCCATGTTTCGCGTAGTTATCTACGACAGAATTGGCTCCAAAATCAATAATAGGAAATGCCTACATTAATTAAATATAATATTTTGTGACTTTTTCGAATCAGCTAACTATACCACATCATAAATCGCTTGGGTTCATTACCTGTGTTTAAGCTCGTAACACAAATTTATTATTCAACTGTGGTTAAGGTTTAGATTTAGTAGTTTGGGTTAAAGCTCTTTTGCATTATAGACTGAGGTTTTGGGTTAGTTGTGCTTCAAATTTCTTATCTCAAGATAGTAGAATTAAACTTTCATCTCAAGCACATTCGTTCCTTTTTCCAATTTAATAAAACATTTTCCCCATATACGTCAGGCATCTGGTTGAAAAGCTAATAAACTAGGCTGCGACCTCTTTGACTGTTAAAACTTTCAGCATCGGTCTGTCAGGACAGATACTAATTTGTTATCGTATGAGGAGTACTTATTGGGTACCTTCCAGGGGGATTTACAGGTTTAGTGAATAGTGTTCACATCGAGTTGTACAGGGTTTTCCCGTATAATTGCGCACGCCTTTAAAATCTTTATTTTTATAGATATAAAAAAATAGTTTATATGCAGGATTTAGTTGCAGGATTTTTCATGAAGATTTTCATGGTGTAAGAAAGATAAACAAATGATCGGAAAATTAACAAATCACTATCAACTTCGTTATTTTAAATGGAACACCCTGAATATGATTGAAAATTCAAATTCTGCTAATCTTCCTCTTTTCAAATATATATAACTTATCTATGTTCGGATAAACGAGTTGCAAGTTATTTGGATTTAAAATTTGTTCTTATAAGCCGTTCGAAACATTTCGAATTAGTGTAGTTAGCCATGGATACGACCCAAACTTTGGCAAAGTTAAGCCGCGTTAGCCATGCTTCGTCTTGGAAACCAAACAAAACTTGACTTCTGTCAAATACTTTTATATTTTACTTACGTGTTCTGCTGTAATTATTGTAAAGTTCGAAAAAATAAAATACTGTATATAGATTTATTTATAGATTTATTAATTTATTTACAAATTCACATGACCACCGCCGTTATCTAAATAATTTTGAAAGACTTCTCGAAGTTTATTAACCGCATTACCAGTGAAAAAAGGAAAGTTGTTATTTAAAATAAATATTTCATTCAAAATTTTATTGCGTAGAATGTCTAAATTTTCAGTTGTGTTAAATAAACTTTATTTTTCAAGTAACCCCATAAAAAATTGTCCAAAGGTGTTAAGTCGGGGCTGTTTGCTGGCCACCGAATTGTTCCATGTCTGCCAATCCACAAACCATACCGATCGTTTAAAAAAATTGTTACCGGTTGGATATTGTGTAATGGTGCGCCATCTTGGTGCCAAATTAATTCGATATATTGACGAATGGGAAGCTGGTCTAAGCCTCTATTTCGTTATTTAAAAAATGTAAATAACGATTACCTGTCAAAACTCCTTCAAAAAAGATTGGCCCAATTTCTTTAACAAAAATAATAAAAAAAGAAAAAAAATGACGAGGTGGCTTTGCTCGTTGTTGCTCTAATGTTAGTTTGGCAGCTTAGTTTGAGTTTAGTATTGAAACAGAAACATTATATATTTTAGTTTTAATACGCAACGATTGCAACTTACATAAAAAAAAGAAAATATATTTATTTATGCAAACCAATTTAGCTTTAACTTAACTAACCTAAAAAACGTACCTTTTCAAAAAATTTAGCTTAAAATTGTATATTTCCACCTCTAGCTCTTATAGCCGCCTGCATACGTTGGTTTATACTGTCAATAAGGTTACGAATATTATCTTCAGGAATATTTTGTAATTCCAGCAAGCATGCCTAACACAAGCTCTGGGGTTGAGATCAGAGGAGTAGGTATGCTGACTAGTTTATTTTATTAATACCAACTTCTGCGAGGTATTGTGTAACACGCATTACCGTATATGGCGGCGCATTATCCTGCATTAGGATAAAGCCATTGCCGATAAATCCTCTATAAGGTACAGGGTAGTTGGTTAATTTCCTCGGCACTGGACTTATTCCTACCCGTACCATTACTGACCCTCCTATTAATAGCTCCGACAGGAATTGACCGTGTACTCTGCAAATCTGCCTCCGGCTCTGGATTCGTCAGTAAAAGGACCATTGCGCCATTGCCATAAATTCCAGTGTAAATATTCATTGGAAAATTATAGTCTAGCTACTCGGTGACGCGAAAGCAATTTAGGTCCAGCTTTCAAATCAAACTTCCTCAATCTTCAGCGAACTATCCATGCACTTTAGTTTTACATCGGACTTCTTGGAGTTGAGTTCTTGACTGCACTAATGTTATATGATAATCTCGCAAAGTTTTGGCCTGAAGAAGTCTATCATCAGTAGCAGTAGTTTTCGTTTTCTGCCACTACCTTCTGTCGTATTTCTGCCAGTTTATCTAAAACGTTCCACCACTCTTTTTATGGTGGTCCGATGAACCTGAAGGACTCTTACAACATATTCATAATTACGTCCATAATCAATAACAGCAACAGATTTTGCGCAATTATTCGCACTTAAAACCATGGTAGTAGCATAGGTCTTGCGTAAAAGAAATCGCTGTCAGGCTGGCATTAGGGTAATAACAAACAAATCAAGATCGTCAAAAAGTATAATTTCTTAATGTAAACTGTTAGTGACACGTTCATTTGTGTCTTAAAAATGGCAGTTTGAAAGAATTCTTTAACGAAATTATTCCACAGGGTGCCTTGAAACTAGGATTATGTAACAACATTTTAATTAACCCTGTATAATATCTAAAACGCCAGCATTTAACAAAATACTGGATATGCCTCTTGAGATTAGTCATTTTATCTACAATTTGCTGAAGAATATCTGAAAATTGGATTAAAACAAAAGTTATAAGACTTCAAATATTATTAAGTATAAACTTGTTGCATTTTAATTGCACCTAAATGCATAATGACTATAAGGCTCTGGTTGACAGATAGGGACTTCTATCACCAGCCTGCAGGGCTCACGTGCAGACATTATTTTCTTAATTAAATTTCTAAACAATGTGGTTTATTCGCCCTCATTTTTATCTATACAGTTTAATACTGTTCATAGAACACGTAACACTCCTATGTTTGTCTTACCGCGGCACCGCACAAACTTATTTGGATAATTCAGTCATTTGCAAAACTTCTAATGAGTTTAGATTGGATCATCTCCACTGAGTGGAACTCAGGGAATATGTCAAGACCAATGTCATGCGGTGTGACATTTATTTTGTCTAATTGCCTATAATATTTTAATCGGTTAAACAAACAATTATAATGATCAAAATTTCAAAAATATTGTATTTGAGCATACAATTTTGATAAAACTTCATAAGGTATATATGTAATTTTTATTGGTAAATAAACAATTTATTACATAAATTCTTCTTCTCACATCAAAGCCTTCTTGCCTTATTATTACTTATTTAATGATTTTTAGTTCATATGGTTTCTGATGATAACTAGCCAATTAATCTTTAGTTTTGCTATTCTCGTTCCTATCTCAATTTTGGCCAGAATGAACTTATCAAGTACATAGTTAATTTATTTTAAAGTTTTATTTGCAAATGTGCAGTATGTGTCATGTGTCTTTGAATCATTCTATCAGAATTTAGTTATTTTTTTGTTTAATTAAAATTAAGTCTTTTAGACCACAACGCCCTCAAAGGTGGTCGAGAGTTGAACAGAAACTAATACAGAATGTGGCTTGTTTGATTATTATGAAATTTCTGTTATAAATTTAATTATTTATTTCAAATGGTATACCTTGTACTCTTTTTGATCTCAGTAAATGGGATTTCTCTTTGCTGTTGTATTTAATACTGAATTTGATTGTTATTGTATTGGGCAAAAATCTCAAAATTTTGGTGATACACATCCATATCTAGTTTTCTTTAGTGTTTAATGTATTATTATGTTGTATAGTTTTTACGTTGTTGAGTTCTTTGATATTAATTTTTTTAATGTGTTTAAAATTTCTTTCATATGAGTTATTTTGAAACTGAAAAAATTGTTTGAGTGTTTCTCTTGGAAGAATTGAGTCTAATTTTTACGGCACTATGGCTATCTCTGAAACGGTAAGTCGATTAAATTAGAGAAATGCCTTTTTTTGCGCATTCAGGTTCCGTTTACAGTGTGGTCAAATTCCTGTTAGTTTCATAGATTAAGTTATTCTTGAATTATGAAAAATGCCCAAAAATATTTCATCGACTATTACAAATTTTTTTTTATTTTTTCCGCTCTACAACATGGTGCTGTCAAATTTCACCTTCGCCGTTTCGTGTTCGGGCCACCACCATCAACTTAATTTTCTTAAATACTAACCTCCATTTTCTATTTCAGATTTTACGAGCTTCTTATGTTCCAAAACCAATGACGTAACTCACTTATTCGAAAAATTCATATTATTGGCACTTTCCTTAAGAACATAATGTGTTAGAGAGAGACAAAAATTAGATTTTTGGTAGGAGTTAAATAAAAAGTGAAAAAGGTATATTTTCGAATAAGTGCGATACGTCGTTGGATTTGGGACATCAGAAACTCTTGAAATCTGAAATAAAAATCTAGATCCGTATTTAGGAAAATTGAGTTGATGGTGGTGGCCCGAACACGAAACATCGTAGGTGAAATTTGAGGGCACCATGTTGTAAAGCGGAAAAAATATATAAAACTTTCGAATTTAAACTATGTCCCTAAAATGAACAGTTTTTGTAATAATCGACGATATATTTTTAGGCATTTCTCATAAATCGTATCTTAGAAACTAACAAGAATTTGACAACACTGTAGAGGGGTCTTGAATGGGTATCAAAAAAGGCAACTTTTCTCTAATTTAAATCATCTGCCGTTACGTCAACCTCTTTTTCATCATTTACTCTGGCAAAAAAAAGTTTCTGCAACCTAGGCCCTTTATTGGTCGCTCACACCCAAAGTTGCATATATACTTATAATAATAATTTGCACCAGAATTATGAAATGGCAGAATTTGGGGTTTTTTATACGTTTTCTGGAAGGATATTTCTAACTTTTTGGTTCCCTACCGATTTGTTTTACCTTTAATTAAAATCAGCACCGATACGTTCCATGCAGTATCTAAGTGTCTATGTGAATGAGGTACTCGGAATATTCCCCGACTAGTCAAATGGTAGAATTGTTATATATCAATTTAGTTCAGGTCTGAGTATGAAAACGAATTTTTCCTCTTTTCATCGAATCAAACTTTTATACGGAAGTTTCCTACAAAAGTTGCTTCCCTGAATATCGGAACATCACGCAGCAGCATAATTAAACATTTTCCATTTATATTTTATTTTCGGGCAAATTAAAAGGTGCCGGATTTTAATTAGGAACTAATTGTTTTTGCCCAGTATATGTATTTTTGTTAAATATTGGTAAATTTGTTTACCAAGTATTTCATGAGGCATGTTTTAATTAAAAGGGTAGCATGGCTAATTTTTCTTTTTTCTTTTTTTTTATGGCAGTGGCACACACACTAAAGGGAGATCCTATGGCGCTCGACGAGCGGTGTGTGTGCGAAGATGTTGATTGACACGGTTCTTGAATATTTGTAGGTTGTAATTAGTGGGAAACAGATGTCCTGGCAGTGAGTTCCACAGTGATGCAGTGCGCCAGGCAAAGGAGTTCTGGTAAAGCGATGTTCTAGGTGTTTCTAGTTGTACGACGAGCTGGTGCGCTCCTGCCGACTGTCGGGACTGTCTGACAGGAGTTGCCAGGGGCGGGATTATGCGGGCCAAATCCTGGGAACATCTGCCATGAAAGTATCTGTAAAACAGAGACATCTCGGCCACATGTCTGCGATGTTCCAGACTATCCAGATTCCGGGTCAACTCCGGATCGCCGACGAGACGCACAGCCCTCTTCTGAATGGAATCCAGCAGCTTTAGGGTATGCTTTGGTGCGGCACCCGAGATATGTGAGCAATATTCTAAGCACGGTCTTATTTGCGCTTTGTACAGCAAGAGCAACTGCTGCGGTGTATAGAGTTTTTTGTTGCGAAATAGCGCACCAAGCTTCTGGGAGGCTGATTTTGCGATGTTAGCAACATTAAAACAGAGCTTTATCCACAATACCAAAACAGAATTTTTGCACTCGACGCGCGTTTCGCTAACCATGTTAGCA
>JAEQML010082784.1:0-10692 GCA_016904865.1 Pissodes strobi | reverse complement strand
AAGCCCACAGGGCACTGAGCGCCGCCGCGGTCTTGAGCCGAATGTGTTCCTGAAAGGTCAGTTTGGAGTCCAACCAGACACCCAGATACTTGACGCATTTCTTCGCCACAAGAGAGGTCCCTTCCAACGCGATGTTGGGAGAGACCTCCAACTTCCTTTTTCTAGTAAAGATGACCATCTCTACCCTGCTGGGATTCGCTCTGAGTTTGTTATCCCTACACCACTGTGAGAACCTTGTCAGCGCTTCCTCCAGAAGCTTCTGCAATATTCCCAGCTCGGTACCTTGTGCCATAATCACGACGTCGTCTGCATAGGCCTGTGCATAGGCCCCATGCTCTACTCTCAGGATACGTAGGATCTCGTCCACCACTAGGCACCACAGGAGGGGGGGACAGAACCCCCCCTGAGGACATCCCCGCGATGACTCAACCCTAACCAACTCATCTTCCAGCCTAGCCTCGACCCTCCGCCCGGTGAGCATGGAGCGGATCCAGCTGATGGAGGTTTGGAAACAGTTACAATTGCTATTTTGGTTGCATCCATGTGTAGCTCAACTCCACAACATTCAATATGCATTTCCCTTCCCAACTGCTGAAGATTCTCTAATGGCTTGGATGTTAGGTTTTCTGAGGTGTATATAACCCCCATGCATATGCTGACTGCGACAGAATGATGTCAGTAGATTGTAGGAAGGCAGATACATAGAACCCGTGGCATCGTGGGTGATTCAAGTGTCTGTGAGGCAGAGAATGTGGGGTAAAGATTCTTCACAAAAGATTTGCAGCTCATTTAATTTTGTAGGGAGATTTTGAATGTTGACTATGATTTTGGAGGTTTTTCGATTTGTTATAATGCTTTGGGTTCTTCGCCCAGGCCCAACTGGGAAAGTCGAGGGTATAAAAAATTACTTCTTGAAATTTCCGATGCTTGGTTTCTATTCTGTTCCAATAATGTATTAATCGCCGGTTTTCCCTTAACGAAATGCGTACCAACTATTGTTAGGTTTGTTTTTTGTGCTGCCATTATCAACTTTTTCCATATTTTGTGTGATGGTCCTACCACTTCTTGCGTTTTTCGATTCAGTGAATATAATGATAAAGTCGTTCTTTGTATAAGATTCTGTTTGCCTTGAGAAGGGTGCAATGATATATTCCATCAAGTTGCTTTTATTTGACTGTGAGTTGGTGTCGAAATTGCTGTGGCAAATAGCTACCTCCTCCAAGCAGCAAAACCTTAGGTTTCCTGTCAGTCACATCTCTACAGCATACATTCTTACTGTTGCCTTCATCTGTGTTGAGATAAGAGTTAAAAATATATACAGATAAAAAAAGATATAAAATAACAGATAAAAAGGACTTAAAATAACAGATAAAAAATAATATTAATTTGAAAATAGTCACAAAAGTTAAAGTCTTAAAATCAGAAGATCAGTCTTGTTTCATAAAATTTAAATAGCCCGGACCTGGCTCTATTGATTTTGTACATACGAATTACATAAAATGAGATTCTTGGTCACATAAATTCCTGAGCAAATAAACATGCAGATTGAATACCGATAATTGTTGCATGAACATGTATTTATATTGCCTGAGGATATTTTAACTCGACTTTCTTTACGTCCCATCCTTCGTCAGTGAAACTAATTATATTTCCGCCAACATATAAACTTTTATTCATATTTGCCTAGTTATTTATGAAACTGGCTGAAAATTAAGCGAAATTAATTTTCACATATTTAGCTGTGTGCAGATGTACGAGTTATGAAAGTATTTTAATCTTCAATTTCGGGAGAATTGATAAGCTATAACAAATTAAATTTTGTTTCTAGAATCCAGGAGATGCTTAGAAATAATTTTAACGTGACTTTTGAGCTACTCAAAAGATATATGTTGATAAGCAACTCATCGACCTTCTCATATCCTTTAATCCGGATTTATGGTATCTTAAAAAGAAAACCTTGGCCAGGGAGGTTTCTATTAAAAATATTTAGCGAGCAAAGACCTGGGATAGGAATGCAAAAATCATGTTAACTGAAACAAGCAATTTTAATTATCCTAATTTGGTACTAAAACTCAGGTTGGAATTTATAAAGCATGTTAACACGCTAATTGCGGCATTAAAATTTTTGGGCGACTTAGGAACTGTAAGTGTTATTAGCAAAAACCTTTTAATAGCTGGGCAGGAGCTGAATCCAGATTTTTCGAGCCGAAAAACAAGCCTTGTATAAAAAGCTAAAAATCTTTGGGAAAGAGTTAGTCAGAAAATATTCTTCACGCGCATTAGCACGCTACTATGCCCAAGAGGAGCCTCGAAAAATAGTCTCCACGCTCGGTAAATTATTACTCTGCCCAAAAACATATGTGATCTTGGAAAAATTAGTAAAGCAAATGGTTGAACAATATTGGCCAACTCGTAAAAAGTGTCTCTGGGTACCAAAGCACGCGCCTTTGGTTGGAAAGAAAATAAATAATAGAAAATAAAGGTTCAGAAAAGTACTACATTCGTTGCTCGTGGGAGAATGTGTACTAAAATCTATTAAGGCTTGGATTGCAGGTCGCGAATTAGCATTAAGGTACCTGCATTTATAGAAATATAAATAATATTTATCTTTCTTATTTTTATGAACTTTTTATGAACTTAAGACCTGGATTTCAAAGGAAAGCTAAAATAAGTAGATACCTAAAAACCCACAATACTGTTACCGGACATTGAAAAATATCATTTTATTTAGAACTCGTCTCGGTTAGGGTTTCATTGTCGCAACTGAAAATCCTTTTGTAAAACAACACTATTAACCACCGCTTAACGTGGAGGGATATCTGTTTTACCTTTAGTTGTCTTACAAAAGGCGCTTTGAAGTTGTCTAACTCTATAATATTACGCCGAGGCCCGTCGATGAAAAAGGATGTTTTAATGCGGTTTCGTTTGAAACCCGAACCGAGGTTTGTTCGGTCTTTCGAAAAGGACTGAATAATAATTGAGGAATGGGGGCCCTTTTAAGATTAATGGGGGCCTTTTTTATTTTTTTGCAGGTGCTCGCCCCGCTATAAATTATTTTTATGTTGGAATACATGCATATGATTGTGCGGAGCTTTTGGAACAGCAATTTCCTTATGTAATTCTAATATATTTAGCGCGAGTTTTCTTCTTAAGTGACAAATGAGTCTTTGAAAATCACTTTTCATTGTTAAAGGAATTTTTGTCTAATACCTAACAATTTCAAGAAGATTTTAGTATTTATGGAGTCATTTATATTTTAATCTTCTTTAAGTTGTAGATAATTTAAATCCACTATTATCACAAATTAAAATTATTTATTTATCAGCATATGAAATATGTTTAACGTATTTTAAGACACAGCTTAACCCAAATGAACTTGCAATGATACTACAAAAATAAAGATAATTAACTGAAAATTATTTTTTACAGCAGTAGTATAACAACGCCCATAATTGATCTCCCCTTTTCATCTCTGAGCTTATATGTCCTTGAACCTGCCAACTTGCCTTGGGTTGACTTTGGTTTTGTGTGTTTTATGGCTGTAAGGTTGACGCTTCTCACTTTACCTATGGTATCATTGCAAGCCTATGAACGTTCTTGAGAACCATTGACATTGTGTGTACCCCTAAATGATATTGCGCTGGTAGTAGTAGTAAGTAGCGTAGCAAGATAACTGTGTATTCCCACCGATGAGCAACTACCTGTCACTCCGGCGAAGAATGGGTTCGTAAAATAAGACAAGAGTAGTATTTAAAATCGGCTTAAAAACACTCCGGCTGTCGACTCTCTCAAAAATAATAATCATACATCTGACTTGTCAAAAACTGACAGAACGCAACATTTTTCCGGTAAACAGCAGGAACATTTTTCCGGTAAACAGCAGGCTTGCTTCTTTGCGGTGTTACCTTCTTTATTCAATAATTAAACAAGAAATTAAAATTATAGAGAATCTCTAACATCCTCCCACCAGAGGAATAGTTTAATAGGACGAACTAACTCACTATTTCTCATCTACAAAGAAAAAGGCAACAAATACAATTTATCAAACAAACTTAAAACTGTAAATATCTATCGGGTAATTTTACAACGCGCCCAGAACGAGTAACACCTGTTGCGCAATTTTCGAAATCGGATTCTATCTTCTTACGCGCACTACCTGCATTAACAGTTTGTTCTTCAGGATAGTCATAAACAAGCTTGTCGCCAGGATCCGCAACATCGCCTGTCACAGTATTCCTTGACTCGTCGCCTTCGCTCTCAGAACTATTCAGGTCACCATCACATTCGAGTGGGTACAACCTCCGCACAGGCCGCAATAATTCTCCATGTTCAGTTTAACCCGTACAAACTGCGTCACCCCGTCTTTGCCCGGAAAAATTTCTACAACGCGTACCATAGGCCAATCTACACGTTTTGAACTGTCATTTCCGACCAGCACAATTTGACCTAATTTAATTGACTTATGGAGTTTCCGTTGTTGAAATAGTTTTAATTGTCCAAGATACTCGGACCTAAAACGACTTCGCAGATCGGATCTGAGTTTTTGTTTATAACGAGTACACTTCAATAAAGACCTTTTATCAACCTCGTCATAGAACATAGCCGATGTTAACGGTATTAAGTCTTTCGGATCGTTTGACACGTAAGTCAGAGGTCGCGCGTTGACCGTCGCCTCGCAATCACATATTACCGTCATAAGTTCCTCGAAACCGAGACAAGCTTTTCCTAAGACTTTCCGCAACAATTATTTCATGACACCAATCAACCGTTCAAAGAAACCACCCCACCACGGCGCACTTGGGGGATCGAAGCGCCACACCATACGCTGAGTTGTCGTTTCACGAGTAATTTTCTTCCAGTCCAAGTTATTAAACGCATTGTCAGTACCTCTAATATTAGTCCCATTATCACTATAAATTATTTTCGGTCGCCCGCGTCTCGCAACAAAACGACGAAAAAGATGCAAAAAATTAGAGGTCGATAGCGACATGGTCAGCTCTAGATGTACAGCCTGTATACTGCGCAGGTGAACAAGCACACCCAAGCCTTTTCTTCACCTTTGGGAAATAGCGGACTGGCAAAATCAACCCCAGTGATTTGGAATGGTATTGAATCACAAACTCTATCTGACGGTAATGGAGGAGACACCACAGAAACTGGTTTGCCATTGTGCCTTCTGCACACTACACACTTATTCAAAACTGCTCTTATTGAACGTCTGCCTCGTAGTATCCCATATTTTTCTCGAAGCAACGAAAGTAGAGCCTGAACGCCAATATGTGTAGATCCATTATCAAACTATGGTGGTAAAATAATTGCCAAACAGAAGTTTTTAGTGTCTTGTCGGTTACAAATTCTAGATTTCAATCTCAAAAGTCCATCTTCATCATAAAACGGATCCACGCATTTTATTCTGTCATCAGTAGAATCAAAAGATTCTATTTGTATATGTTTTAAAATGAACTTTTCAGCACTATCCAGCTCTTCCACTGTTAAATCTCCGCTTTTCTTCTTAGCATTTCTACAGTTAAAACTAAATTGGTGAATCCAGGCTATCATCCAGTCATATTTGAAAATTTACTAAAATGATTAAAATGCCACAAATCCTCTCTTTCAACGTTAATAAGTGTTCTAACGGCTAGTTTTCCTTTTTCTTCGACAACTTCCTCTTCATTGACCAAGAGATTCTCAGAGGGCCATCTTTGATATTCCAAGGCAGCCAAGCAGGACCCTCCCACCATTTTGACTCCAGAAGTCGTTTTGGGGAACAACCACGAGATGCAAGATCTGCGGGATTGCAGGAGCCTGGAATATGACGCCAATGGGCTGCAGAAGTCAACATTCTAATTTCAGATACTCTGCTGTGTACAAAAATACCCCACTCCTCGTTTCGTCGAATCCAAGATATGACTGTCGTCGAATCACTCCAAAAATAACTGTCATAGCCTTCAGTCATATTTTTTACAGTTTGTGCAAATAGCCTAGCTCCAGTAGTTTCAGCCAATAGCTCTAGATGTGGGATGGTCAATTTTCTTATGAGGGCCACTCTAGACTTTGCTGCCAGCAAATGTACCGATACTTCGCCTGCTCGCACAACCCTACTTTAAACAACTGCTGCATACGCGTCCTTTGAAGCATCCACAAAGCTGTGTAAGGTCACTTCTTCTATATTTCTTCCTTGAAGGCTTGGCTATCGTGGAATCTCAATTTTCAGAAGGTTTGGCAAACTTTTAGCCCATGTTCTAAATCGTTTCGATATATCCTCATCAAGTTCAGCATTCCAAGATATCTTTGCTTGCCACAGCTCCTGTAACCACAACTTCGGCAATAAGATTACAGGGGAAGTCAAACCAATGGGATCAAATACTTTTTGCGCAATAGAAAGGATCTTCCTTTTTGTCACTTACACCTAGTTTACATGATTCTGGGTTAGTGGTTAAAACATCTCTGCTCAGATACCAAATCAAACCAAGGACAGATACGTAATCTTCACTCTGAGAAGTGATATTTTTGGAAAATTCCCAGCCTCGTAGCTCAAACTGTGCTTTAGCCATCACGCAAACCGATTCCCTAATAAAAGTAATCAAATGTACACAATCGGGTACGCTGTGACACAGTTATCAACATAGAAACTCTTGGCTAGTGTTTCTATAGTTTCCTTATAGTACCCAGAGCCCCAGTGGCTGCAGGAATTTCTGGTCGGTAGCAAAGGCAGTAAGTAACAACTTTACAAAAACGTCTCTCCCACCTTTGATGGACGAACGTGGCATCACGGCGACTACAGCCAAGGAAAAAGCAAATATGCTCGCCAAAATGTTTTCATCGCACTCTGCCTTAGACGTGCCCCAAAGCAAGACTCTCCCCACTATACCGAACATCAACACCACCATGGCAGAAGTCAAGTTTTCTCATCGTGATATTCGCAAAATCCTTAAAGAACTAGATACGCAAAAGGCATCAGGACCGGACGGAATACCTGCCATCGTGCTAAAGAACTGCGCCAACGAACTAACACCTGTTTTTTCCAGGCTTTTTTCTCTTTCTTACAGAAAAGGGATTTACCCATCCTCTTGGAAAGTCGCTCGAGTGCAACCTGTTCCAAAAAAAGGCAAGAAAACCACGCCCTCAAACTATCGCCCGATTGCCTTGCTTCCAATAATCTCCAAAGTCATGGAACGTGTAGTCAACCAGCAACTACTCAAGTACCTCGAGAGCAACAGAATAATCAGCGATAATCAATACGGCTTTCGCAAAGAGAGATCGACAGGAGATATATTGGCCTATGTCACTCATATATGGAGTAGGGCAATTGAAAACTACGGAGAGTCTCGAGCGATTGCGTTGGATATTTCAAAGGCATTCGACAGAGTTTGGCATGACGGACTGCTCAACAAACTGCCGTCCTTGGGACTGCCCGCCTCTCTCTGCAGCTGGCTGGCCAGTTTCCTTAAGAACCGATCCCTACATGTTGCAGTCGATGGACACATCTCGGACACATTCACCATCAACGCGGGCGTGCCTCAGGGCGCAATACTTTCACCAACTCTGTTCCTCATCTATATTAATGACCTGCTGACCGAAACAAATAATCCTGTTTACAGTTTTGCAGATGACAGTACCCTTGTCTCCCACTTTAGATCAGAAAAACCCTTACCAGCGACTGAGACTCATCACCGCAGACAGGAGCAGATTACAGCAATTAATCAAGACCTGGAGAAAGTTCAAACTTGGGGCGACCGAAATTTGGTTCAGTTCAATGCAGCAAAGACCCAAGCAGCAACGTTTACTAAGAGGGCCAATACAGCGAGCCCTGACATCATTATGGCAGGATCGACCATTCCTTCATCCTCGTCAATCGGGCTGCTGGGTGTCTCGGTCAACAGCAATATGTCATGGCATGACCATGTTGCTAACATCGCAAAATCAGCCTCCCAGAAGCTTGGTGCGCTATTTCGCAACAAAAAACTCTATACACCGCAGCAGTTGCTCTTGCTGTACAAAGCGCAAATAAGACCGTGCTTAGAATATTGCTCACATATCTGGGGTGCCGCACCAAAGCATACCCTAAAGCTGCTGGATTCCATTCAGAAGAGGGCTGTGCGTCTCGTCGGCGATCCGGAGTTGACCCGGAATCTGGGTAGTCTGGAACATCGCAGACATGTGGCCGAGATGTCTCTGTTTTACAGATACTTTCACGGCAGATGTTCCCAGGATTTGGCCCGCATAATCCCGCCCCTGGCAACTCCTGTCAGGCAGTCCCGACAGACGGCAGGAGCGCACCAGTTCGTCGTACAACTAGAAACACCTAGAACATCGCTTTACCAGAACTCCTTTGTCTGGCGCACTGCATCACTGTGGAACTCACTTCCAGGACATCTGTTTCCCACTAATTACAACCTACAAATATTCAAGAACCGTGTTAATCAACATCTTCGCACACACACCGCTCGTCGAGCGCCATAGGGTCTACCTTTAGTGTGTGTGCCACTGCCATAAAAAAAAAACTCAGATTCTGCAAGAGAGCAATATTTTAAACAATTGGACAAATTATATTCTATAGTCGCACCAAGCAGAAAAGGACTACAGTTCACACCAAAAATAACCCTATTATGTCGATAAACAATCTGATCACCTTGTTCATTTGTCCACAACAATTTCAGAAATTGTCGGTCCTCAGTGCAAATGCCGATTTGCAGAAAAGCCTTTTTTTATGTCAGATATAACACCTATTTTGTGTTCACGAAATCTAATCAACAATGAAGGAATAAGCTCGATTAAGTTCGGTCCCTTCTCGAGGCACTGATTTAATGAAGGCTTATCTTTTTCTCGAGCAGACGCATCAAATACCGGACGAACAGCTGTGGTAGAGTCCTCTTTAATCACCGGTCGATGTGGAAGAAAATGACCTTCGATGCTGTCTTCAGTTTTCTGAATGATGTTTAAAGATTCCCATTCTTTAAAAACCCCATCGTAAACTGCAAGCATGTTATTGGCCTGTAACCTTTTATGACACGTTTCCAACCTATTCTGAGAAACACCGTAATTTGTTGGTAACGTAGGATGACTTTCCAACCATGGTAACTTAACTTCATATCTGCCTTCCTTGTTTACAGTGATGGTATCCAAAAATACTTCTTTTGCAGCAAGCGCCATCTCTTCTTTCGACCTTTTCTCTGCGAGTTCTTGGATGCCAAGGATATCTAGCTGCCACAAACTAACAGTGACGTCACAAGCATGGAATGAGACCTCTTAGTAGGAACATTTCCCTCAATTGTCCACCCAAGATAAGTTTCGTTAGCCACCAATCCACATCTCAGAACATGTCGTTTTCCAGTATACGCCCAATAAGACCTCTATTCCGCCATGACCACTGCTATCGGAAACTTGTATTCCAATTTTTTCTAATTCGCGCATCCATGGCCCATAAAATACAGACGCAACCTCATTACAAATATAATCTTGATCTAAAACTTCAATAGTCTTACTATAGTTACCGTTAAAAATAGAAATATCATAACAGTTATGGGTATATTCTGCTTCAGTGCCACCAAAAAGACAATGTGCAATTTTTTCAATCCGTTTTGACCTCAAATCTAGTGACACCGCAGTAGATTTCAGAATATACGAGCGCTATGACCCGGTATCTAAGAGAGCCCTAACTTCCTTACTACCATTTGGTCCTCTAACCTTGAGACGTAGGATCTGAAGAAAAACATGCATACTGGTGTGATTGGCAAGAGCTTGGTATCCCGTTAGATTTTCTGGAGAATTCTGGGTTTGTAATTAAGTTTCCTTTTTACCAGCCAATTTTTCACACATCAGTAACACGTGTGAATTTCCACAAAGACAGAACGCAACATTTTTCCGGTAAACAGCAGATTTCCTTCTTTGCTGTGTTACCTTATTTATTCAATACTTAAACAAGAAATTAAAATTATAGAGAATCTCTAACAATAACTGTTAAGCAAATCCTTATATGCTATTAAAATAAAAATAATGTCCGGTCAATTTTAATACCAATCGGCCACAAATGTTTAAATCTGAAGTTGAGAAGAGACACGCTTTTTAATCCTTAATAAAAGAAATCAAAGTATTTCAAGAAGATTTTAGTATTTATGTAGTCACTTATAATTTAATCTTCTTTAAGTTGTAGATAATTGTAATCCACTATTATCATATTTCAATGTTTTATTTATCAGCATGATTGACCTATTCTATGACACAACTTGACCCAAATGAACTTACAATAATTATACTAACAAAAAATAATAATTATTAATATAAGGTATAAGAACGATTATAATTGATCTCCCCCTTTTCATCCATGAGACCCTATGACCTTGAACCTTCCTCCACGTCAACTTGACCTTGGGTTGATTTTGAATTTGTGTATTTTATGACCGTAAGGTTGACGCCTCTCACTTTATCTATGGTGCCATTTCGAGCTTTTGGACAACCTTGGGAACCATTGGAATTGTATGTACCCCTGAATAATCTTGTGTTGGTAGTAGTAAGTAGCAAGGTACCTGTTCTAATAGATAAACAAAATCAAAGGAAGTGCTTATATGCTAATTAAATAAAAAATAATGTGTGATCAATTTTAAGATCAATTGGACATAAATGTTTAAATCAGAAATTGATAAGGTACACGCTTTTTAATCCTTTAATAAGAAAGTCAAATTAACAGAATAA
>JAEQML010082783.1:0-10693 GCA_016904865.1 Pissodes strobi | reverse complement strand
CGTTATGCCAAACAAATAGAGACAGGGATTAAGGTCGTGATTATCCGTTATTAAAGACTTTTTGCAGTCCGAATTTTCAGTACTCGGTTTTCATGCGCGGCAATTTAAATATATTTTGTGTATGTGTGTGTGGGTGTACTTTTGCGAATTAAGACTTAAAGGTGCATCTATGCATATTATGCAATCACATTGCCTGACGAAGCCAAGAAGCGGTAACACATGTCGCCGGGTTACTTCTATCTATTAATCCTTAATTGGAAAAAGTACACATATACACATACAAACACAAAACGGGTGTAACCTGGGAAAGGAGAAAACAAAAAAACGAAGTCACAAACAGGAGCCAGTAAGCTCATTCTTGACTTCGCTAGGTGACCACCTGATTAGGTAGCAACAACCAAGCGTCGCGACGGAGCAAACTATAGGCACCTGCCGTGAGAATCCGTATGCCAATGGATCTTAACAGATATATAGAGGTTTTCTTTTGCGGATAGATTCGCCTTCATCCAAGGTTATAGTTGCGGGTGACTAATATTAATTTTGGGGATCAGCAAAACATTAACTCAGTTCTGCTTAATAATATTCTTATATCCTATGGTTTAAAAATGCATGTAACTTCACCCACGCGCATTTGCAGCGGATCGTCGAGTATTATTGATTACATGTGTTCGGATGTTGTGTGTTTTTCAGTTGTGAGTGCCGGTATTTCTGATCATGAAGCAGTTTTAGCTATTTTTGATCACCTTAACGTTGAAAATAAGACTCAACGAAGAAGAGGAAGAATATTTAGTAGTGGTAATTTTTGTAAATTTCGGCAGTTGTGTCAGAATGTTAATTGGTTGGGAATAAGGCAGTCTCCAGAGCCTTTCGTATCGTTTCATTCGGTTGTACTGGATGTTTTTAACAGAGCATTTCCATTGAGATAGATCAAGCATAAGACAAGAAAGAAGAAACCTTGGCTTACGGAGGGTTTAAGGATTTCTGCTAGAAACTTGCGCTGCCTTAATAACATTAAAAAGTTTTTCGTAACCAATCCTGATTTTGTATCTTATTGCAATAATAGATATCGTAGTATTTATCGTCGATTGGTGAAAGCAGCTAAGCAGTAGGCTGTCGGAGGCTAAAAATAAGCAAAAGGAATCCTGGTCTATTGTGGGAGAAGTGTGTAACCGTTCCATGCAGCATGGTTGTCGCCAAATGGATGTAGATCCGAACACATTAAATTCATTTTATTGTAGTGTGGCTGGTAGTTTGACTGATAAAATTTCAACCTCGGGGAATCCTCTAAATTATCTCGCACGCGTATCTGTTGCAGATTCGTTTTGCTTTAACCCTGTTTTAGAGTGTGAGATCTATGAAGCACTTGGTGATATTAAGAATTCTAAGACGTGTGGTGACGATGAAATATCTTGCGAATTACTTCGAGCATTGCCTGATGATGCATTGGAGGTCTTGACATTTGGTATCGACGATTCGTGGTTGACAGGTAGATTTCCTTCCTGCCTAAAATTAGCCAAGGTGATTCCTTTGCATAAGGGTGGCGACTTTCAGGATCCTTCTAACTATCGTCCGATATCTTTGCTTTCGACTGTATCCAAAGTAATTGAAAAGATCGTTAAAGGCAGAATATGGAGTTTCCTTCAGTTACACAATCTTTTATCGTTAAGGCAATTTGGGTTTCACGGTTCCTTGGGAACCCACGATGCTATCTTTGATCTGCTCACTAGCGTTTACCGCGATCTTAATGATGGTAGGGCAGTGGCTGCGGTATTCTGTGATCTTACCAAGGCCTTTGACTGCGTTAGCCATGAAATATTGCTTGCCAAGCTTGAGTTGTATGGATTTAGAGGCTCTTCTCTTGCTTGGTTTCGCTCGTATTTGCAGGGTCGACGGCAGTTTGTTGTTGTGTCGGGTTGTAAGTCAACAGTTTTAGATATCGAAAATGGGGTGCCACAGGGATCTGTTCTGTTTTTAATTTACATTAACGATCTTGTTAGTGTCGGGATATCTGGTCGTTTTACGCTTTTTGCGGATGACACCTCTGTTGTATGGCGCAATGACTCTGTTGATGCTTTGAGACATAATGTATCCGGAGACATATTGGAGATAAAAGCCTGGTTTGATTGTAACAAACTTTCCTTAAGTATTAATAAAACCCATGTGATGGGTTTCAGATGTGACATGGCGGGGCTGAGTTTGGGCAATGAACCAGTGGATGTGAGGGTTGCTGCTAGGATTCTGCGAGTTTTCATTGACTGTGAGTTACGTTTTAGGGATCACATTATAAACCTAAGCAAGAGATTGTCATCTGCATGTTTTGCAGCGAGAGCTGCTAGGGACGCACTTGGTTCTGGAGTGGCACGAGATGTGTATTTTGCTTTGTTCGATTCACACTTGAGGTACGGCATAC
Organism: Pissodes strobi; assembly: GCA_016904865.1. Classification (NCBI taxonomy): domain Eukaryota; kingdom Metazoa; phylum Arthropoda; class Insecta; order Coleoptera; family Curculionidae; genus Pissodes; species Pissodes strobi. Next base: position 8,283 of record JAEQML010082783.1, on the reverse strand, counting down.
CATTCTGGGGCATGAGTAGCCAGTATTTGCTGAATATTCTGGTTGTTCTTCAAAAGAAAGCAGTGCGTTACATCGTGGGGGTTAGTCAAAGGCAATCATGCCGTCCAATTTTGATAGACAAGAAGATTTTAACATTGACATATCTCTTTATTCTCGAGACTGCCACTCTAGTCCACAAGAACATAGGTTCGATGGAACGTCTTCCTGGACTGCACAATACTCGTGGCACTAATAATATTCTTCTTCCTATCCCTACAAGCACCCTTACCAAAAAATCATTAATTTACGAAAGTAAAAAAATCCATAATCATCTCCCGGCAGATATTAAATCTCTGCATGTTTTGCGATTATTTAGAAGTCACTTAAAAAGGTTATTGGTAAGTAAGGCCTACTACACTGTGGCAGAGTTTTATGCTGACTCCTTTGACTGACATCCCTGCGCTGGCGAATGTCGAGATAAATGCTTAGGGGACTTTATCTTCGTATATAAATATTAAATTCATTATTATTTTATTTATAGTTTTTTCTCTATGTGTCTGTATTTTAAGGTTATACATCTTGACATTTTTAATATTGTTAGTATATAACATGTATATTGATGTTTGTTTGATGCCAATTTGTTTATTTAATGTTATTTTATTCTTCAAATTAGTTTATTTTTTGGATTATTTTAAAATTGTTTTTGTTTTGTTCCTGTATTTTATGGAATACTTCGTTTAATTATTTTAACCTGCTTTGTGAATGAGGACATTATCTTGCACTAATACAGCATTTTTGACTTTGACTTTAACTAAAGTATAAAAAGGAGAGAAATTTCTTGGCATGTTCGCGCAACAGGAGCAGAAAAGGAATAGATGGAAGTAACCCGGCGACACGTGTTTCCGCTTCTTGGCTTCGTCAGGCAATCTGATTGCATATGCATACATGCACCTTTAAGCCTTAACTGGCAAAGTACACCCATACACACACAAGCACAAAACGGATGTAACCTGGGAAAGAAGAAAACAAACAAACAGGAGCCAGTAAGCTCATTTGTGACTTCGCTAGGTTACTACCAGATTTGGTAGCAACAACCAAGCGTCGCAACGGAGCAAACTATAGGCATCTGCCCTGACAATCCGTATGCCAAGGTGCATGTATGCATATGCAATCATATTGCCTGACGAATCCAAGAAGCGGAAATACGTGTAGCCGGGTTACTTCCATCTATTCCTTTTCTGCTCCTGTTATGCGGACATGCCAGCCCTGGTGACCCACAATATTGTTTTTTGTACCAGTTTTCTTTGAGATTTTTTATCATAAGAAGTTGCCTTCTTGACATTTTGGTGGAGTTAAGAATCATTATCATCTAATTATTTAAATCCGTCCCCGCATGTCAGATAAAAAATATCTATGTTCTATGAGTCAATCCGACACGCCAGCTAAGCAGACCACCCTACCTCACAGCAGCACAACTATCTAACAAATTTTAAAAAATCTCATTTCACGATAATCAAATCTTAGGAATCCATCCAGTGAAGATCGACAAAGGTACCAGGGAAACCAAGCATCACACAGCGACACGGAGACCAGGGAGGAAATCAACACCAGTGAGGAAGAAAGAGAACAGGAAGAAGTTGAAGAAATCCAAGGAAGTAGTTAAAAATGAAACGATGATAAATTATTTGTACGAACTAAGGGTACCTCATCACGATTACAAGGCAAACATGGACATAGAAGAGTTTTTAAGTATATTTAGCGAAGGGCTCACGAAATATAATTATTATAACCTTTACTGGTTGACAAACCCCCCAACAGCCAACCTCGAGACTTAGACGAACTGAGGGCGCTAGAGGCAACGACAGACAAAGCACTGAGACGAAGAGAAAATAAAAAGCAAAATCATGAGCAAACAAACGTCTGAATACAAACAATCACAATCCTCAATATAACTATCGTCCTACAAATTACCGTCCTTCATATAACTATCGTTCTCCGAATAACACAAATTTTAATCCTCCAAATAATTACCGCAAATATATTTATAATACAAATATACAAAATAACCTCAGAAGGCAAGAAATGCCACAAAACCACAATAGCAACTTACAATGGCTCCCAACATATACAAATAATGGTAACCAAAATCATTATAAGGATGCGTACAGAAATAGCTGTAATAACAAGAAATGCCACACCTGCGGAAAATTGGGACACTTCGCAGCGTCTTCCCGAAGAAATCACCCAAAAGGCAGCTTATGGCGAAATTACGCACCCCAGTCATCCTAGCAGGAGGGAAAAAAGAAAAGAAAGGAATACTTTGCCTCACAGCAAAATTAAACAAACAATGTTACAGGAATAAGAGATACTGGATCTCAAAACAACGACATACAAAAATACTGGACAACAGGCCTAAAACATAGAAATAGCAATACAATTCTCATAAGAGCAGAAGGGCATCGTATACAAGTAATGAGTGAAGTTACCACACCATTACAAATAGAAAACAAATTTAAGCTCCAGATGAAAGCGAAAGTAATCAACAGTGCAACCTATCCGATAATATTAGGTATGGAATGTTTAGAACATAACAAGGCAGTGATAAATATCCCAAACAAAGAACTAATAATTCAAAATAAATATAGAATCCCATTGAGATACGAATCAATGAATGGCACAGCACCGGGACTAACAACATCTGTAGAAAAACATGAAAAGACCAGCAGGGACAAAAAGCAGGACAACAACAAATTCAAATTATTTTTACAACAGCAATACAACATACCGGAATTAGATAGATTAGAATCCATACAGGAACAATATAGAAATATGCAGGGCCTCAGCAAAGATATTCCAACAGTATGGGGATTAACAGATATGAATAAAACAAAAAAGTATCTAGCTAAAATACTTTAGCAAGAATTACCCATCACAAATTGGACTAAAAATAATAAAATAGGAACAGTTTCAGCGACCAAAAATACAAAAGGCAAAAATGGTTTCTACCTCCACACTAGGAGCAACACAAATATTAGGCCAACACTCGAAACATTATTTGAATGCCTCATAAAAGTAAGGGAACTATTAAAATAAAAGGGAATTAATAAAATAGCCATACCTAGAAGAGGATTTGGCTTGGATATCCCAGAATGGAATTCATTTAAAAAAATGTTGCACTACGTATTCAAGTCAGACAATATAAATATTTTAATATGTAGAGACAAAAGGCCGAGAAAATCAGATAGCATAACAGAGCCATTTTCAAACATTATGATAAAGGAACCGCCTAGCATTTTTAAAATTAGAGCTAGAGAGAACTATGTCATCAAAAAGGGAGAAACAAAAACATTAGAATTAGAAATCCCAGAATACCAACAAATGGAAGGCCACTCATAATTTTAATTGTAAATATAACACAGACTGGTTAGTCACAAAGCAATTATCAATTGAGGCAAATATATACACAAATGGAAAAAAATTATTTATCCCAGTAAACGCAAGGTCAAATTACCCAGCTAAAATCTACAGGGGCACTACAATAGCAATGTTAGAAGGAATACAAAAAGAAGATACCGCATACAACCTACACCTCAGCGCAGATACAACAGACAAAAAAAATGATAACCATAGACGATCACCATTTAAACAACATCACAGACAACAAAGCACAAATACAACTGGAAGAATTACTACTTGAATATAGGGACGTATTTGCAAAATCGCCAAAATACATGGGAAAACAAACCTAACCGGACACGTAATTGAGCTAAAAGACAACAAACCACAGAAAAGCCGTCCATACCGTGTGTCCTAAAAAGAAAGAGACATAATAGACAAACATATCCAAGAAATGATAGAAAGCGAAGTAATAAGACCATGTCACTCGCCCTGGGCAAGCCCAGTGGTACTCGTAAAAAAAGGATGGCAATACTAGGTTCTGTGTCGACTACAGAAAGTTAAACTCAGTCATAAAGAAATCAAATTGGCCCCTGCCCCAAATAGACGATATACTAACCTATCTAGGCGACTCTACTTGGTTTAGCACATTGGACATGTTTTCCGGATACTGGCAAGTACCAATACAGGAAGTGTCGAAACAATACACCGTCTTTGCAGCACAGGGACATGGGGTATACGAGTTCAATATGTTAAGTTTTGGACTATGTTATGCTCCTGCAACATTTCAGCAGTTGGCGGATCGAGTATTCAGTGACATGAAATGGAAAGAAATTTTGATATACTTGGACAATATAATAATATTTTCAAAGGCACTAGAAGAACACTTGGTAAAATTAAGTAATGTCTTCGACAGACTAAGTCAAACCAATTTAACACTAAAGCCAAGCAAATGCGAATACCTTAAGAAAGAAATTAAAATTTTAGGATTCAAAGTCAGTGGAAAGTGTATACTACCTGATGAATTCAAATTCACGTGTATTAAGCAGTTTCCAAAACCAAAGAAGGTAAAAGACGTACAAAGTTTCCTAGGACTCTGTAATTTGTACAGGAAATTCAATAAAAATTTTGCAATAATTGCACGTCCATTACACGATATGACAAAGAAAAGCCCGACATTTAAATGGGGACCAAAGCAAGACGTAGTATTCGCAACATTAAAGTAAAAATTGATATCAGCACCTGTGTTACACCACTTTAATCCAAACAAAGGCACATTATTGCACACGCATGCAGCTACATGTGGAATCGGAGCCGTATTATTACAGGAAGATGATAATAAAATTGCACACCCTGTAGCCTACATAAGCAGAATTCTGTTCAAAAGTGAAAAAAATTATACAGTCACAGAGCTAGAATTATTAGGCGCAGTATGGGCGTTAAGTTATTGAAGACACTTGATATATGGTAAACCAGTAAAGATCATAACAGAGCATCATGCTCTCTGCTGGATAGACAGTATCAAAGAGAACAATAGGCGTTTAACAAGGTGGGCATTAAGGCTTGCAGAGTTTGACTATACAGTAGAGTATAAAAAGAGAATTTCACACAAAGATGCAGACTGTATGTCCAGACACCCAGTCCTACCTGCAGAGAGCATAGCCGCATTCCAATATAAAGACCCAGAAATATCAGAATTAAAACAAGCCACCTTAGATCCAAATAATACAGACCTTGCAATAAGCACAAGACGCAGAGCAAAAAAGTTTAGACTACAAAATCATACCCTGTACAAAGTAAATAACACCAATAAAGGATTGCAGAACGTTTTAGTCATATCAAAATCCATGAGAAAACAAATAATGTGGGAAGTACACGCAGCACCCACAGGGGTTCATCTAGGAGTCTATAAAACTTTGGAAAAAATTAAAACAGATTCATCTGGACTGGTATGAGTAAGGACATAGGGAAATATATACACGGATGCCCAGACTGCCAGGCGAGAAAAGGACAACCCTACAGAAAAACACCGGGCTTTCTACAACCCATAAAAGTAGAAAACATCATGGATAAATTGGCATCGACCATTTAGGGTCATTTAGGCGTAGCACCCAGGGAAAAACAATGATTCTTGTAGCAACCGACTATGCATCGAGATATGCCATTACTGCAGCCTTATGAAGTGGCAAAGCAGGTCCTGTAGCAGAATTCCTTTTAGAAAAAGTATTCTTAATACATGGAATTCCAAGGACTATATTAAGTGACAGAGGAAAAACATTCCAATCAGATATGGTACAAGAGTTAGAACGAATTATGGGAGCACGTAGCCAATTCCCGACAGCCTACCAGCCCTGCTGTAACTGCCTTACCGAAAGGTAAAGCAATGGCCGACATGATATCTATATATTGTAATACTCAACAGACGGATTGGTGTAGCTATGTTCCATTTATCACATTCGCGTATAACACGGCCATAGAGGACACAACGAAATTCAGCCTATTTATGTTAGTTTTTGCAAGGGAGCCAACGCTATCCTCTGAAGCGGTCTTGATGGACGCAGAAAAAGAAACAGACATTCTACAGATAAGAGAAAAGGCGCTACGAATGAGAGCATTGGCAGTAGCAAATATAGACAAACGCCAGAATAGCGATAAAAAACGATTTGATAATAGGCATAGAGAGCTACAATTTCAGGTAGGATATAAAGTAAAATAGTTATTTGCGTATTTAGAGCGCAAAGTAACGGCTTGAGAAAGAATGTTACTGCGCGACGCGTAACGGAGCGCAGTAATCTTTCGAAAACGGCAATCTTACTTTGCGCTTGAAAAACACACAGAACTTTTTCTACAGCCGCATTTTTTAAAATGAAATGCACATTTTTCTCTGTACTTGTTCTGAAATTTGCAAATGACTGTCAGTTTTAACATTTTATATTCGGGCTTCGGGCATATCTAGAACAGGAGTGCCAGCAACAACTGTAATAAACGCACGACTGCCATTTATTTATCTTCGGTTTCCATGACCATTCATAGCACACTCGACGGAAAAAGTGAGAATTTTCTTTTCCATGTTCGCTCTAGAGCGAAAACAAGGATCCACGTCATTCGTCGATTTTGTGATTTCATTTTAGTTTAGTAATTAGTTATTTTGCGCGCGGCTGTGGAAAAATATTCATACCGGTAAGAAAAATAGGACGCAGTGAAAAATTGCTGCTAAGATGGTTTGGACCCTATAAAATTTTAAGAAAATTAAATGAAGTAAATTACGAAGTTGTAAAAATAGGAAGTAAAAAAAGTCAAAGACACGGTTCACGTATGTAGGATGTTGTCGTATAATGACCCTGGACTGAGGATTCACCAATTATTGATGAGGAAGCCGAAGAAGAGGACAATAATCAAGAGGACACAGAGGACGATAGTACAGAGGATACGGAAGACACAGATATACAGTTAGTTATACAAGAGACAGAAAAAAAAAAACGTGAGAAAGGAGAAATGAAGCTTAGTAAAGTTATAATGAGAACGCAATTGTTCTCGATTAATACCGCGACAGGATCCGGAACCTCGAGTGCAATTAGAGAATAAAGGCACCATCACGATGTCCAAAAGAAAAAACGGGACCTAGAAAGAAAAAATGTTGTAAAATAAAGCCGTCCACACAAAATGTGCATATAGTAAAATTAAGACTCAGATAAGAAACAATTAAAAAGTTGTCTCTATGGTAATATTAAATGAGAGAGATAGAAAGATCATAAGGAGAAAATACCCTTCTGAGTCTCAATATTCTGTTGCAGGACTCTATTGGTGCTAATATACCCCTGCTACAGCCAAGAACTAGAGGTTTCAGCAGGGGCCACATGGAAACTCCTTCCTGAAACTATCTCCTACCAGGGAAGTATCCCTCTAATATACAAACTACCTTGGGTAGAAGAAATAATAAATATCCCAACCTCAATAAGAGGAAAATTTACTAGACAAAGAGATGGACGAATGCAGAATCTTAAAATATATGGAAGGAATATCAACAGCGTTAGAAATGGAAATAGATGATTTAATGGACAATTATAAGATAACTCACCTAAAGGAAACTGCAAGATCCAAACGGGCCATCTCTTTATCATTTATCACCGATGGACTAAACTGGTGTTGCGGGGTAGCAACACAACAGAAGCTAGATTCAATGGTATGGTCATGGACGAAGGTACGTTAACTCAATCACAAAAGGGCTTGAATCGACTAAAGGCATAGTGGAACAACAATCCATCAGGCGCGGCTTCTCAGTATGGTAATTTGGTCAATGACCCACCCAATTTTAATTTAAATTTGTTTTCTTTTAACTATCAGCGGATTTTTAAAAAAGTTAAGATTCATTTTCATGCGAAAACTCCCCAATTTGTCCAGTTGTTGCTGGATGCCCGGCCGTATTTTAAATTCACCTTATGACTTTCTACGGAAATTAGAGAATCGAAACTGAGACGGAGGGCGTAGATACGCACTTCTTAAGGAGTTAAAAAGAGACACATGGTTGACGAAATTGTCGACTGCCGGCCAATGATAGTGCTTTTGGCGCTCGCAGGTTCGCATGCTACCTGGCCTTTATGAAAACACACTCGAACCAATTGGCTGATATCGACATACGCATTGCGTTTGCAAACACTTATCTGAAGGATAGAAGAATCGATTTAACACATAGCTACATAAATGGTGAGAGAGTTATGAAGAATATTATTGAGTATTTTAGTTTTATTTATAATTACCCATGGTTTGTTCAGAGCAGGTATAATGTTTCGTAATAATGACGACACTAGCAAATCTCATAAGATTACACTTGGTGTCATTGATGACGTAACGTTCCAGAGTTGGGTTGAACAAACATTACCTATATATATATATTTGGTCATGTTCTCT
>JAEQML010082780.1:0-10693 GCA_016904865.1 Pissodes strobi | reverse complement strand
TCAAACAGAGCTACGACTGGTTAGATGTACTTGACGCCAAGTTCAAGGAGAGCGATGACTGGATCGATGCTTCACGGTTGAGTGTTTGTATGACACTTTATTACTTATTTCTTCGACTAAAACTTAAATTTCGAGAATACTCACTAAATATCTTGGCGCCAAACAGAGCTACAACTGGTTAGATGTACTTGGCGCCAAACTCAAGCAGAGCGATTACACTTGCATCGTTTGAACATAATGTTGCGCATGCGTATTTGCGTAGCAACGCCAACGTCATTATTCTCTGAATGGTAGGCAGTGGAATATATTCATGGAACATATGCAAACTGCTGCATATCCACTATAATATGGCTCTTAACCCACATTTTTTTATCATTTAACTAATATTTCACTTCACGCATGTCCCACAGCTCGCTTCGCTCGCTACGGGGGCTCAACGAGCAGGAACTACCCAAAACTAACCCAAGGCATGCCCAAAATCAGGAAAAAAAATTAAAATTAAAAATGCAGTACGACAATCCAATGTTACATCTTTTCCAACAACGATTTACACAAACAATTATTTACAGGTAGTATTTGTACCTAAATCCGATCGGGGAACAGCAGTAATATATTGCCAACAACGAATGAGGGAATCTTGCACGGTCTGGCTAGATGCAAGTGAGCGATGACTGGCTCGATGCTTCACGGTTGAGTGTTTGCAAGGCACTATTAAATAATTATATATAAAAGTTTTTTCTTGATTTTGGGCATGCCTTGGGTTAGTTTAGGTTAGGTTTGGTTCGTTACGTCCCTGTAGCGAGTGAAGCGAGCGGAGGCTATGCGTGAAGTGTGGCACACGGCCCAAGGTGGCATAAGATTTTCGTGTCGATGATGTCGATATAGGATACGTTTACACATCAGTGTCTCGAGTAATAGCAGACTCGCTCAATTTTTTCTTCATTTTAGGCATGTCTTGAGTTAGTTTTGGTTAGATTATGTTGGTAGCGTCCCCCTTAGCGAGGCAAGCGAACGGAGGGCCAGGCGTAAAGTGTAATATTAAATATTTTTGTCAACATTGTCATGCGCGCGCAACTCTAAGTGTTAGTCCACATGCATACGTGATCACGGATCCGTTGTGCCCACGTGACCAACAACATCCAATTGTGTATCAGCAGAGCGACTTGACTCCCCGTCAAGGTCAAAACGCATGAAAGTTGGTTAATTTTAACTTTTTCGGTATACGTATCCGTTTGAGTGTGATGGTTGCGGCTGAGTGACAGAGAAATATAATTGAAAAATTTTTAATTTTGGCAGTTGCTTAATGATAATGTCAAGTTAATGTTTAGTTGATAAAATTAATGAAAAATAAATACTTAATATAAAATGGAAGAATCTCTCTATAAATGTGGATACTGCGGTTGGATTATTCACTCTGTGTTTGTGAAAACTATTTGGAACATATCTGTTTTCAAAATCGGTTGATACCTAATAACAGTGTCATTTAGTATGGAAAAAAACATTGCAGATGACATTCTAAAATAATTAAAGTATTTAGACTGGTTATCTTCGAACTCGTGAAACAATATATTTCTACATCCATAAAGGTTTTGTGCTTCCTCAGTAAAAATTGGTCTTGTCCATATTGTCCTGAATATGGGGCCTAGAACTTTCTTCGTTAATTTTGCTAAATATGCTACAATCTACAATACAAACTAAATTCAAATTGCTGCAAATAAAAAACGCGATGCGCATGTCAAAACACATACGGATGCGTATCACGGAAGTTCCATGTGGATGGGCAAAATTCAACGTGTGCGTTTCACGTATACGGATATCCGTGATCACGTATGCATGTGGACTAACACTGAAGCCCCCTAATACGGTACGGACAAGGACTTAGAAAAGGCCAATCTAGCGGGTCGAATGTTGGCAACACTGGTTTAATCAAACTTCTTTGTCAAAGTCAAGGAAGAAAAGAAGTTTGCACGCAAATAAGACGTATTCTTTTTTTCAACGGTTGATCCACCGATTGCACCGGTTGAGCCATTTGGCGTTCTTTTATTGTTCGATGGACTACCGGTTGTGTCTCAATCATGTTCTTTTATTCACGATGGATTAACGTATGGTTGCATCAGCTTCCACCGGCTCGCCAAGTCGGTTGTTTCGGTGTATTGTGGGGGGGGAGCAACTTTCCTAACCTATTCATTTAACATTTGTTTGTTTTGAATTAAGAATTTAAAAATTTGATACATAGAATCATTGTTAAATTGTTTAGATAAATACAAATATAAACAATAATATAATGGACCGTTGACCGCACAACTCGGGTATTAGTTTTAATGTTTTTTTAACAGAATACGAATTGACTCGTCCTTCAAAGGGTGAGTAAATTTTCCACTAAACCTACTAAAATGATATGTGTAAAATAATCTTAAATGTTGTGTGGTAGTTGAAACATAAAACCTTAAAAAGGAGACTTTATGTGAGATATGTCTTTATTTATTATAGATCCTTTTTTCCTTGAAGAAATTTCTGAAAAGTATCTTAAGCTCTATAAAAATGATGTAATATTTGGAAATCTTGAAGAAAATTGTAAATCAGTTGGATCTGGATCTCGGAGTTACTAAATGGTTTCGTCATCATCATCAGAATCGGAGTCGCTGGAATACAGTACTCTCGCCGCTAAGGCGACCGCAACAGAGATCATTTTATATTATCAAAAACTTCTGTAAAAATTACAAATTATTGTTGTTTATATAATATTTAAACGTCAGTCAAACGTCAAGCTTCCATCAATGCGTTCTTATTTTCTCAGAACCGGTGTCCACCGGTTGATGACGACGGGACCCTAGAAATGTCAACCGTAAAAACATCGGTTCACCAATGATTGAATCCACCGGTGAATAAAAGAATACGCCTATATTGTTATAATTTGGGATGGCAAAAAGTTTTTATATATCGATATATCGTATCATATGATATATCGAAACAATATAACGATAGATTTGATATATCGATATATTTAATTAATACAAAAAAAGTTTAATTCTAACGGTGTTTTATATACATCGGAATTTTTAAGCATCAAATGAGCAACATAATTAGTGGTATTGCCAGAATTTTGTAAATTTCAAACGCGGATTGCATTGAGTAGTTTTTTTATTGCTCCGTAAAGTTTTTCCAAATCTTACTTCTCGGGGGGTCTTTAATAAATATTATTTAAAATGAAAACCATTACGCTTATTATTCAATTAAATACAAAAGCATTATTTTCTTTTGTTTAACTTTGAAAAATCGCATACGAATGGCAAACGACACTAAAGCCTAGTTCTCAGACGTTCGACTGTCGTTAGCTACACTCTCTCTGGCCAATAGCACCCAAGTGACGTCAGACCCCTAGCCCTCGCCACAATGTCCCCAGTTCGCTGTCGGTGTACACTCGTGTCTACACACAGGAATATCACATGCGTAATGTGGCCGAAATATCGGAATTATCCATGTCTTTACGTTCTAGTGAATTTTTTTCAACGTCTCGGTGGTGTAGTAGGTAGAGGTTTTGCCTGTTATTTCTGCGCTGCGGGTTCGATTCCTGTCGGTCGCGACAGATGTTTTGTTTACCTTTTTTTAATATTAAGTTCGTCTGTTATTAATATACTCTTTTTTCTTAATTTTGGGTTAGTTTGGGTTAGCCTTGGGTGAGTTTTGGTTAGTTCTAGTTGATGGCGCCCCCGTAGCAAGCAAAGCGAGTGGAGGACCATGCAACGCCATAATAATACCTATTATTCTTGTTTCGCCATTGCGCATGCACGGTATCGGTCGAGAATTTAGCCCTATCCCTAGACGCTTGTGTTTGAATCAATCAACTTTACTTCATTTTCTTGTGGATATCAAAGATTAAAATTCTTTATTCATTGGTGGATATTGGCTATGTTCAACGGGTCTTAGCGATTGTAAGCGCTTGCAAGCGCTAACCGCTAAATCGGTATTGAACTACCCCTCAGCAGAAAAGCGAACGTTAGCGTAGTTAGCGCTAAGTGAAAGTGCTTTTTTAGTCAGCGGGCTACGCTAGCACCAAAATGGCGAATAATTTAATAATAATAAACTAACCTTTCATTTTAAATTTTAATTATTAAATTGTTTGTTTATGCAGATTTATGTTAAAATTATGTAAAAAACGGATAATAATGACACACTTATAGCATCTAACTGGACTGTGATCACCTATGCAAGTGGGGACCACGGTCAATTAAGTGACCGTGAGTGGGGACGTTGTTTGTCATATATATAATAACAAATATATTGCTCGCATCAGCACAGCGGTGAAGTCAATTTTAAAGGATAGATATAGACCACGGCTGTGTTTTCTCGCATAAGTTTGTCTTTAAGAAGGACATGCCTTATTTGCGCATGTGCCAACATGATGTATTCTATTGGTGATCCCCGAAGAATTAAAATGCAAATATTTGAAATACAAGTGGGAATCATTAAAATATGAACGCTATTATTTATTTAGTAATTAGAATGCGATATGATATAGTACACTTTTTAAGAATCTGTTTTACGATATGTAGATGATATCCATATATGTGATGATATCATACGAATAGTTTGTTAGGAATATTTATTTGTTAATCATCGTATTTTAACGGTTTCTTACATTTTTGAGGGGATATAACTTCACGGGAAATCTATTTTAAAGATGAAAAGAATAATATTAAAATATTTCATGATCTAAATAAAATAAGTTATTGAAATTTTGATTAGGTACTACCTACTTCATTATCATTGGTATACAAAAAAAACTTGAGCACGCTCTTTATTGGACTAAATATTCGAATAAAGTAAGAATATAGTTTTCAGAAGTAATTATTTTAAAAGCTTGCCACCTTACGAAAAACTACCTGTACTTTATCTGATGTAGAATCACAGCTTATTCAATAACCAGCTATTCATCTCTATCGAAATCGGAAAGTTGAAGTGTCGGGCACTGCGCTTCCTGACAGTGCCCTTAGCGGTTCAGTTTCACAGTCTCGTGATTTTTCAGGCCATGTAATGACACGAAGCGAACTGAATTTAAAATGAATATTCCCTTCAAAATCCACGACAAATTCGCCCGAAGCTGCGGCTATTGCCCTAAAAAGACCGGAAATTTCGGATTTTTATACAATTTTGCCATTTAAAATCGTTTTCAAAAGGATTTTAGACGATAAAACATCGTATTTTAAATCAACCGAATTGTCAAAAGTATTATTCAGATGCTCAGACGTTTAGAAAAATATTAACTCATGGCCCTCTTCTAAAATTTTCACTTGACTTTCCCAAATCAAAGGATTGCCGCTGCAAGATGAGTAGCTGGTTATTGAATAAGCTGTGGTAGAATGTATGTACGTCTAAGCACTTTTCATGGTCTGAAAACACTTGACAAATGATTTTTTCTTCAAACGTCAGTAAATCCGTTATTACTCGACTGTGTAGGCGGCCGTGAAGTTTCGTTTTTCCTCCGCCGGAGCTTTACTTTTCACTTTTCCGCCGGCGGAGGTAAAAGTGTTGTCATAGCGACATAGATACAATACAAACAGACAACAAAATAAGCGTCAACAACTCAAGATTTATTAAACTACAATTTGTATTTATCACTCAATTTGTGACTGCATTTCTAAAAATCACTAATTTAGGAACAAATTGGTTATTATTTAATCGAACTTACTCAATAACTGCTTATCAATACGGAATTAAAACGCAATCGGAGACGAATCTTAAAAAAATAATTATTGTTGACAGTGTCAACTGACAGCTTTATGTTACAATTCACCGACACCGGTCTAAGCAAGGCCACCTACGACCGTGGTCTAAGCCGCCTTGCGAACCCATTTATCTTTAATAATAATTAGATATTATTAGTATTAAAAAGAGATGTTTTTGCATTAATTTCTCGACATTTGAAGAAAAAACAGCATATTTTATTTGGAGGAAAAGTTACTTTTCATGGCTTGCTCTCTATTACCAGCCTCACTCCGTTCGGCTGTTAAACACGAGCGCGCCATGAAAAGTATCACTTTTCCTCCATATAAAATAATATACTATTTTCTTCAAACGTCAGTAAATCCGTCATTACTCGACTGTGTAGGCGGCCGTGAAGTTTCGTTTTTCCTCCGCCGGAGCTTTACTTTTCACTTTTCCGCCGGCGGAGGTAAAAGTGTTACCATCTGCAACATAGATACAATACAAACAAACATCAAAATAAGCGTCAACAACTCAAGAGTTATTAAACTAAAATTTGTATCACTCAATTTGTGACTGCATTTCTAAAAATCACTAATTTAGGAACAAATTGGTTATTATTTAATCGAACTTACTCAATAACTGCTTATCAATAAGGAATTAAAACGCAATCTTAAAAAATAATTATTGTTGACAGTGTCCACTGACAGCTTTATGTTACATAAGGCGGCGGTTACATTGGATAAGAATTCGTACGAAAATTTACTCGTACGAATTCATGCGAATTCATAAGAAGTGGTCGGAAGGAAACAAACATATTGTGGTTATATTGCTTACGATTATTTCTTATGAATTCGTGCGAGTTCGTACGTGTTTTCAATGCGACCAAAATATTTTGTTTTTTGGGTAGTTGTTCGTACGACTAACTGGATTCGTTGGGCTTTAAATGACATGGATTACAAAGTACTGATTACTTTAGTTCACAAACTAAGATCCCTATGGGATCAGAAAAGCAAACAATACCATAATAGAGAGTTAAATAAAAAAATATGTAAAGTAGCGGCTTTAATTTAACTAGTAGGTAGGTATTTCCATTTGGGTACTTACTATGTTTAGCAAAAAATAAGTACAAAATATATTTATTTAACAACAATTTTCATGTCTAACATAAAATAACAATTATTTAGATACATTTTACAAATTGTTTCCATGTTTGATAGTAAGTGAAATTCCACACAAATCAACCCATGTGCTTATGAAAGATAGTATCTGATGGTGATGTTACCAAAAAATGAAACTCTGACATAGAGTCCATTATCACTTTATAATAAGTTAATATTCGTACTGTATTCGTATAAATGAAACCGAGCAGTGTAACCACCCATGTCGTAAGAATTAGTCATAACTGATTCGTACGAATACATTTTCCTACGAATTCTTATCCAATGTAACCGCCGCCTTATATTCGCCGACACCGGTCTAAGCAAGGCCACCTACGACCGTGGTCTAAGCGGCCTTGCGAACCCATTTATCTTTAATAATAATTAGATATTACTACTATTAAAAAGAGATGTTCTTGCATTGATTTGTCGACATTTGAAGAAAAAATAGCATATTTTATTTGGAGGAAAAGTTACTTTTCATGGCTTGCTCTCTATTACCAGCCTCACTCCGTTCGGCTGTTAAACACGAGCGCGCCATGAAAAGTATCACTTTTCCTCCATATAAAATAATATACTATTGTTGAACAATCATTTTTAAATGTCAATAAGCTTGCGAAAAATAGCTCAACAGGAAAAGAAGAAGCCTACTCTTAAATATTTTATTCAAAGTTTTCATTACAACTACAAAGGCTTAATTAAAATATAAATCAACCACAATTTTACATACAAAACAAATATGATTAGGTATACTAAAAATGCAAAATAATTTTTGAAACTACCTACTTAGAAATTAAAATATCTGATAACTTATCGAGGATTATTGGTTCGAAAACAATACAATACAAATATTTAAATTGTCCAACTTGTAAACACAATAATAATCACTTAAAAATCGTTCACAATACACACTACAAACTTGCTAGCTAAAAATAAGAAAATCGCCATATTGACAAAGTATATGTAAACTAGTAGCTCCACTCCCCCAAATATTTTGTGCCAGCCGCCGAAAATCCGCAGATTGTTGGCAGCATGTAGAGCGTTTTAGTTTAATCAGTCGTTCGTGTGTAGGCAGAGTGTTCAGAACAGAGTCGGATTTGTGCAAATCCTTAATTTTATTTCTATGTTAATATTTTATTCGGACTTCGGTGGAAATATGTACGAAGCAATGAAAAATACAAAGGCAAATAGGAGAAATCTATAGTCGGATTAGTGAATAGATATGTTAATAAAATTAGGTGAAGGTCGAGACCGGAAAAATCGTCTAGGTGTCAGATTTTTGTTATTAGTACATATTATATAGCGATAACGGAATGCTTTGTAAATATTAAATATCTTTTGGGACTGTGAAACTAACCCAAAGTTGATTCGACGACAAACTCAATAGCTAAAATAAGTTGAGAATAAGTGAAACTAACCGAAAGTTAATTGAACACTAACCCAAACTAACCAAATCTATTAAAATTGATTATAACGTATCGGAACTGCTTCAAATGGCTAAAATAAGTTGAGAATAAGTGAAGCTAACCGAAAGTTGATTGGACTACTAACCCAAACTAACCAAATCTATTAAAATTGAATATAACGTAACGGAACCGGTTCAAATGATTAAAATAAGTTGAGACTATGTGAAACTAGCCGAGAGTTCAATCGACGACTAACCCAAACTAACCAAATGTAATAAAATCATTATAACGTATCGGAACCGCTTTATATGACTAGCATAAGTTGAGAATAACTGACACCAACCGACAGTTGAATCGACGACTAACCCAAACTATCCAAATCTATTAAAATTGATTATAATGTATCGAAATCGATTCAGATGACTAAAATAAGTTGAAACTAAGTGAAACTAACCGAACGTTGATTGGACGACTAACCCAATCTAACCAAATCTATTAAAATTGATTATAACGTCTCGGAACCGGTTCAAATAACTAAAATAAGTTGAGACTAAGTGAAACTAGCCGAAAGTTGTTTGTACGACTAACCCAAACTAATCCAAAGTTAATTCGACGACTAACCCAAACTAACTAAATTTATTAAAATTGATTATAAGGTATCGGAACCGGTTCAAATAACTAAAATAAGTTGAGACTAAATGAAACTAGGCGAAAGTTGTTTGGATGACTAACCCAAATTAACCAAATCCATTGAAATTGTTTATAACGTATCAGAACCGATTCAAATGATTAAAATAAGTTGAGACAAAGTGAAACTACTCTAAAGTTGAATCGACGATTAACCCAAACTAACCAAGTCTATTGAAATTGATTATAACGTATCGGAACCGCTTTAAATGACTAAAATAAGTTGAGAATAAGTGAAAGTAAGCGAAAGTTGAATCGACGACTAACCCAAACTAACCACATCTATTAGAATCGATAATGACGTCGGTATTGTAACCGTTTCAAATGGCTAAAATAAGTTGAGAATAAGTGAAACTAACCGAAAGTTAATTGAACACTAACCCAAACTAACCAAATCTATTAAAATTGATTATAACGTATCGGAACTGCTTCAAATGGCTAAAATAAGTTGAGAATAAGTGAAGTTAACCGAAAGTTGATTGGACTACTAACCCAAACTAACCAAATCTATTAAAATTGAATATAACGTAACGGAACCGGTTCAAATGATTAAAATAAGTTGAGACTATGTGAAACTAGCCGAAAGTTCAATCGACGACTAACCCAAACTAACCAAATGTAATAAAATCATTATAACGTATCGGAACCGGTTCAAATATCTAAAATAAGTTAAGGCTAAGAGAAACTAACCCAAAGTTGATTTGGTGACTAACCCAACTAATAACATCTATTAAAATTGATTATAACGTCTTAGAACTGGTTCAAATATTTGAAATATGTTGAGACTAAGTGAAACTAACCGAAAGTTGAATCGACGATTAACCCGAACTAACCAACCTAATCCGGTTAGTCGTTCAATCAACTTTTGGTTAGTTTCACTTAGTTTCAACCTATTTTAGTCATTAGAACCGGTTCAGATACTTTATAATCAATTTTAGTAGATTTGGTTACTTTGGTCTAGTCGTCGATTCAACTTTCAGATAGTTTCACTTTTTCTCAACTTATTTCAATCATTTAAAGCGGTTCTAATATGTTATAATCAATATTAATAGATTTGGTTAGTTTGGGTTAGTCGTCGATCCAACTTTCGGTTAGTTTCACTTATTCTCAAATTATTTGAGTCATTTAACGCGTTTCCGATACATTATAATCAATTTTAATAGATTTGGTTAGTTTAGGTTAGTCCTCGATTTAACTTTCGGTTTGTTTCACTTAGTCTTAACTATTTCAATCAGTTGAACCGATTCCGATGCGTTATAATCAACTTTAATAGAGTTGGTTAGTTTGGGTTAGTTGTCGATTCAACTTTCGTTTAGTTTCACTTATTCCCAACTTATTTTAGTTATTTAATGCGGTTCCGATACGTTATAAATAATTTTAATAGATTTGGTTAGCTTGGATTAGTCCTCCAATCTATTTTGGGTTAGTTTCAGTTAGTATCAACTTATTTTAGTAATTTGAACCCGTTACGATACGTTATAATCAATTTTATTAGATTTTGTTAGTTTTGGTTAATTGTCGAATCAAGTTTCCGTTAGTTTCACTTAGTTTTAACTTATACCTTAGTCATTTGAACCGGTTCCAACACGTTATAATCAGTTTTAGTAGATTTGGTTAGTTTGGGCTAGTGGTCGAACCAACTTTTCGTTAGTTCACTTATTCTTAACTTATTTTAGTCATTTAAAGCGGTTCCGATACATTATAATCAATTTTAATAGATTTGGTTAGTTTAAGTTA